>CAUJNA010003271.1:405703-443203 GCA_963377175.1 Effrenium voratum
TTACATTACATACATACATACATACATACATACATACATACATACATGCATACATACATACTAATGTACATGCATGCATACATACGAGAGAGGGAGGTTGGGAAGAGAGAGGCTTGGGGGGATGACAAGGAAGAGAGGAAGAAGGAGAAAAGGGAGAGGACAATGTCGGCGGACTGAGCCGGAGGCTCTAAAGTTACCCATTTAAAAAGGGGGTTTCCAATTTGGACAACCCTCTATGTCATTGGATATTTTCTTAACCCCCTCCAAACATGCGATGAACTTTATCTACGCCCAGATACGCCCGGGTGATGTTGGTGATGCCAAACACGTTTTCTTGCCACACAATGCTCTTCTATCTTGTCAAGAAAAATCAGCTTTCAGCCCCGCTCTCCACCCCCCCATCAGCCGCAGCATCCTCTGCATTACCAATAGACACGTCCGGGCGATGCTAGTGATGCCAGCCACGTTTTCTTGCCATACAAGTCGCGCCTAGCGTCAGTACGCAAGCAAGCATAGGCTAGGGAGCATCAGCCGTAGCATCTTGCGCATTACCAATAGACACGTTATCAGCATGATGATCATTATCATCTTTTTCTTATTCTTATATATATTTCAAAATGAACGTCACAGAGGATACTACGATAATAATTATCGTCACAATCCTCCAAACATTAACGAAAAATGATAACTATTATTACAGTATCCTTAGCATCAGTAACGACTGTTATGATAACGATTATCGCAGCGTTTTCTGCATCAGCAATGTTGCTTGATAAGAAATGACGACGACCATGATGATAATGGGGACGTGATGATCGTTATCATCCACGTTATGATATTTTTTCTCATAATATCCTCTGCATCATTATTTGTTCCTTAATAACTATTATCATCGTATCCTTTATATTGCTAAGGATGTCTAACGACCCTTTTGATTTTTATATATAGTAAGATATGAGATGATGCTAGGTGATGATTAGATAATAATAAAAATGATGATAAGGATGATAACTATTCTCGTAGTATCCTTAGTATCACTAACGGCTGTGATAATAACAATTATCGTAGCATCTTCTGCATCACTAATACTGCCTGATAAAAGATGACGACGACCATGATGATAATGGGGGGATATGATGATTATTATTATCCGCGTTATAAGAATTATTATCTTAGCATTTTCTGCATTATTATTTATTCTTTAATATTTATTATTATCGTGCCTTTTGTATTGTTAAGGATATTTAATGTTTCTCTTGATTTTTATATATAATAAGATATGATAAGATATTAGATGATGCTAGATGATAATTAGATGATGATAAAGATGATGACGAGGATAAGAGTTATTATCGTAACATCTTTAACATCACTAATGGTTATGATAATTATTATCGTAGCATCCTCTGCATTACCAATGCTGCGTGAACACAAATGACGACGACCATGATGATAATGGTGCCGTATTGATCGTTATTATTTCGCGTTATGACAATTATTATCATAATATCTTCTGCATCATTACTTGTTCCTTGATAACTATTATTATCGTATATTTTGCATTGCCAAGGATATCTAACGTCCCTTTTGATTTCTATATATAGTAAGATATGAGATAATGCTAGGTGATAATCAAATGATGAGAAAGATGACGACGAGGATGACAACTATTATCGTAGCATCCTTAGCATCACCAACGGCTGTGATGATGTTGATCATTGCAGCATCCTCTGCATCACTAATGCTGCCTGATAAGAGATAACGACGACCATGATGATAATAGCACGGGCCTGATGATCGTTCTCATCCGTATTAGAACAACTATCAGCATAACATCCTCTGCATCATATCATTACTTGTTCCTTGATAACTATCATCATCGTATCCTTTGCATTGCTAAGGATATCTAACGTCCTTTTTAACTTCTATATATAATAAGATATTAGATGGGTGATGATCAAGCTGCGATGATAACTATTATCGCAGCATCCTCTGCATCACCAATGCTGCTTGATAAGAGATGACGACGTCCATGATGATAATGGAGGCGTGCTGATCGTTATCACCCGCGTCATGATAACGATCATCGCAACATCCTCTGTATCACTACTTGTTCCTTAATAAGTATCATCATCGCATCTTTGGCATGTCCTTTTGATTTCTATATATCGTAAGATATGAGATGATGCTAGGTGACAATCAGATAATGACGAGGATGACAATTATTATCGTAGCATCCTGAGTATCACCAACGGCTGTCATGATAACGATCATCGCAGCATCCTCTGCATCACGAATGCTGCCTGATAAGAGATGACGACGACCATGATGATAATGGCACGGGCCTGATGATCATTATCATCCACGTCATAAAAACTATCAGCAGAATATCCTCTGCATCACTACTTGTTCCTTGATAACCATCATCATCGCATCCTTTGCATTGCCAAGGATGTCGAACGTCCCTTTTCATTTCTATATATAGTAAGATATGAGATGATGCTAGATGATGATCAGATGATGATAAAAATGATGACAAGGATGATAACTATTATCGTAGCATCCTTAGCATCACTAACGGCTGTGACGCAGCATCCTCTGCATCACCAAGGCTGCGCGAAAAGAGATAACGACGATTAGGATGATAATGGGGGCGTGCTGATGGTTATTATCCGCGTTATAATAATTATTATCATAATTTCCTCTGTATCATTACTTGTTCCTTAATAATTATTTTCATCGTATATTTTGCATTGCTAAGGATGTCTAACGTCCCTTTTGATTTCTATATATAGTAAGATATGATAAGATATGAGATGATGCTAGGTGATAATCAGATGATAAAGATGATGACGAGGATAAGAGCTATTATCGTAGCATCTTTAGCATCACTGATGGCTGTGATAACTATTATCGCAGCATCCTCTGCATTACCAATGCTGCGTGAACACAAATGACGACGACCATGATGATAATGGTGCCGTATTGATTGTTATTATTTCGCGTTATGACAATTATTATCATAATATCTTCTGCATCATTATTTGTTCCTTGATAACTATTATTATCGTATATTTTGCATTGCCAAGGATATCTAACGCCCCTTTTGATTTGTATATATAGTAAGATATGAAATAATGCTAGGTGATAATCAAATGATGAGAAAGATGACGACGAGGATGACAACTATTATCGTAGCATCCTTAGCATCACCAACGGCTGTGATGATGTTGATCATTGCAGCATCCTCTGCATCACTAATGCTGTCTGATAAGAGATAACGACGACCATGATGATAATGGCACGGGCACGATGATCGTTCTCATCCGTATTAGAACAACTATCAGCATAACATCCTCTGCATCATTACTTGTTCCTTGATAACTATCATCATCGTATCCTTTGCATTGCTAAGGATGTCTAACGTCCTTTTTGATTTCTATATATAGTAAGATATGAGATAATGCTAGGTGAAAATCAAATGATGAGAAAGATGACGACGAGGATGACAACTATTATCGTAGCATCCTTAGCATCACCAACGGCTGCGATGATGTTGATCATTGCAGCATCCTCTGCATCACTAATGCTGCCTGATAAGAGATAACGACGACCATGATGATAATGGCACGGGCACGATGATCGTTCTCATCCGTGTTAGAACAACTATCAGCATAACATCCTCTGCATCATTACTTGTTCCTTGATAACTATCATCATCGTATCCTTTGCATTGCTAAGGATGTCTAATGTCCTTTTTGATTTCTATATATAATAAGATATTAGATGGGTGATGATCAAGCTGCGATGATAGCTATTATCGCAGCATCCTCTGCATCACCAATGCTGCTTGATAAGAGATGACGACGTCCATGATGATAATGGGGGCGTGCTGATCGTTATCACCCGCGTCATGATAACGATCATCACAACATCCTCTGTATCACTACTTGTTCCTTAATAAGTATCATCATCGCATCTTTGGCATGTCCTTTTGATTTCTATATATCGTAAGATATGAGATGATGCTAGGTGACAATCAGATAATGACGAGGATGACAATTATTATCGTAGCATCCTGAGTATCACCAACGGCTGTCATGATAACGATCATCGCAGCATCCTCTGCGTCACGAATGCTGCCTGATAAGAGATGACGACGACCATGATGGTAATGGCACGGGGCTGATGATCATTATCATCCACGTCATAAAAACTATCAGCAGAATATCCTCTGCATCACTACTTGTTCCTTGATAACCATCATCATCGCATCCTTTGCATTGCCAAGGATGTCGAACGTCCCTTTTCATTTCTATATAAAGTAAGATATGAGATGATGCTAGATGATGATCAGATGATGATAAAGATGATGACAAGGATGATAACTATTATCGTAGCATCCTTAGCATCACTAACGGCTGTGACGCAGCATCCTCTGCATCACCAAGGCTGCGCGAAAAGAGATAACGACGATTAGGATGATAATGGGGGCGTGCTGATGGTGATTATCTGCGTTATAATAATTATTATCGTAATATCCTCTGTATCATTACTTGTTCCTTGATAACTATTATTATCGTATATTTTGCATTGCTAAGGATATCTAACGTCCCTTTTGATTTCTATATATAGTAAGATATGATAAGATATGAGATGATGCTAGGTGATAATCAGATGATAAAGATGATGACGAGGATAAGAGCTATTATCGTAGCATCTTTAGCATCACTAATGGCTGTGATAACTATTATCGCAGCATCCTCTGCATTACCAATGCTGCGTGAACACAAATGACGACGACCATGATGACAATGGTGCCGTACTGATCGTTATTATTTCGCGTTATGACAATTATTATCATAATATCTTGTGCATCATTACTTGTTCCTTGATAACTATTATTATCGTATATTTTGCATTGCCAAGGATGTGTAATTTTGATTTCTTTATATAAAAAGATATGATAAGATATGAGATGATGCTAGGTGATGATGAGATGATGAGAAAGATGACGACGAGGATGACAAGTATCATCGTAGCATCTTCAGCATCACCAACGGCTGTGATGATATTGATCATCGCAGCATCCTCTGCATCAGCAATGCTGCCTGATAAGAGATGCCGACGACCATGATGATAATGGCACGGGCCTCATGATCGTTCTCATCCGCATTAGGACAACTATCAGCACAACATCCTGTGCATCATTACTTGTTCCTTGATAATTATCATCATCGCATCCTTTGCATTGCTAAGGATGTCTAACGTCCCTATTGATTTCTATAGATAATAAGATATTAGATGGGTGATAATCAGATGATGATAAAGATGATGACAAGGATAATAACTAACATCGTAGTATCCTTAATATCACTAATGCAGCATCCTCTGCATCACCAATGCTGCTTGATAAGAGATGACGACGTCCATGATGATAATGGGGGCGTGCTGATCGTTATCACCCGCGTCATGATAACGAGCATCACAACATCCTCTGTATCACTTCCTTAATACCTATTATCATCGCATCTTTGGCATATCCTTTTGATTTCTATATATCGTAAGATATGAGATGATGCTAGGTGACGATCAGATGATGACGAGGATGACAACTATTATCGTAGCATCCTGAGAATCATCAACGGCTGTTATGATAACGATCATCGCAGCATCCTCTGCATCACCAATGCTGCTTGATAAGAGATGACGACGACCATGATGATAATGGCACGGGCCTGATGATCATTATCATCCACGTCATGATAACTATCATCATAACATCCTCTGCATCACTACTTGTTCCTTGATAACTATCATCATCGCATCCTTTGCATTGCCAAGGATGTCTAACGTCCCTTTTGATTTCTATATATAGTAAGATATGAGATGATGCTAGGTGATGGTTAGATGATGAGAAAGATGACGACGAGGATGACAACTATCATCCTAGCATCCTGAGCATCATCAACGGCTGTCATAATAGCGATCATCGCAGCATCCTCTGCATCACCAATGCTGCCTGATAAAAGATGACGACGACCATGATGATAATGGCACGGGCCTGATGATCATTATTATCCACGTCATGACAACTATCATCACAACATTTTTTGCATCACTACTTGTTCCTTAATAACTATCATCATCGCATTTTTTGCATTGCCAAGGATGTCTAACGTCCCTTTTCATTTCTATATATAGTAAGATATGAGATGATGCTAGATGATGATCAGCTGATGATAAAGAGGATGACAAGGATGATAACTATCATCGTAGCATCCTTAGCATCACTAACGGCTGTGATGATAACTATCATCGCAGCATCCTCTGCATCACCAATGCTGCGCGAAAAGAGATGACGACGACCAGGATGATAATGGGGGCGTGCTGATGGTTATCATCCGCGTCATGACAACTATTATTATAACATCCTCCGCATCATTACTTGTTCCTTGATAACTATCATCATCGCATCTTTTGCATTGCCAAGGATATCTAACGTCCCTTTTGATTTCTACATATAATATATAATATGATATCAGATGATGCTAGGTGATGATTAGATAATGAGAAAGATGACGATGAGGATGATAACCATTATCGTAGCATCCTTAGCACCACTAACGGCTGTGATGATAAGTATCGTTGCATCCTTTGCATCACCAAAATTGCGTGATAAGAGATGACGACAACCATGATGATAATGATGATAAGAATGAAAGAATAAGAAAGAGATGGTGCTAAGGATGATGATAATCACGATGACCGTGACGATAACATGTATCGTAAGTAGCTATTGATGCTGATGAGGATATATCTTTCTGGAATCCTTTTATAAATCTTATAGAATACTCATAAAACTTTAATGGAATATTAATACAACCTCCATTAATAAAATATAATATCTAAGTTTAAGACCACTCCTTAAAATCCTAATACAACTTAGTCGAATTAGTAAAACTATCGTTAAACTTTACCTTAGGGCCGCTCCGGAAAACACCGTAGCCTTCGTAAAATTTGGTGTAAATCTTACTTTAAAACCATCCCGGAGCCTATTTAGGTTAAGACCCTATATTTTTGTTATTTTTAGTAAAAATAAATAAAAAAAATATATAATATGTTCTTTATCAATATATATTATATTTTTCATATTAATAAAAAATATATCATTAAAACATATCATATAATTCAAAAGTGTTAATCAAATATCGCTCAAAAACATCGTTCAAAAATATCAGTCAAAAGTACTATTCAAAAAGTCAAAAGTGTCGATCAAAAATGTTAATCGATGTTCAAAAATGTCGTTCAAAAGGGTCAATTCAATAATATTATTCAAACATATCATTCAAAAGTGTCGATATACAATATAAATCAAAAATATTAGTCAACAGTATTACTCAAAATAAAAATGTGGATCAAAAGTGTTATTCAAAAGTATCGACCTAAAGTATCTATTAATCTTTGTTCTACTTATTTTAAAAACCCCGGAGGACCCATCGGGATTTCGTCTTCAGGAAGTTCATGTGTTGTCGGTAAGAACCTAACGACCGATAAAACCAAGATTTGCACTCAAAGTGTTTAACTTCAAGGAACTGCTTCTAGTAAGCTCTTGTCTCAGTAGCTAATACTTCCTTCCGCTTCTTACCGATAACTACGGATATAGATAAAGCCTTCAAGGATTCTTGCTTAGATAAGTATAACACCAAAAGTGCTCGGTCATCGTTTATCATGTTCTTGCAAAGCTAGCTGGTCAACATGATCCTTGTCTATGTATTTCTGTTAAGAGCATCCCCATCTGTTAGATGGTTTGAAAGTCCCTTTCACGCGTCCAAGAAAGACAGACCGTGAAGGATCCAGTGTTGGCACAGATCTTCTGATCGAATGTCATGAGCGACCAATGTGCTGCCTCATCAAAAACAAGGTCGGCTTCCTAGTCGTACTGCCTCGTCCTCTGAGAGTCTTCTGATTCATCTTCTTCTCGGTCAATGTACTACATAGTTCTCTGTGAATTTCCAGTGCCGGATGAAGTTGGAACATGAGGGAGTAATTCTTCCGCACTGTCGGATTGCATCGGCAAATTGACTGGCTTGTTCGGGTCGAAATTGGATGAAGCTGCAGGTTCATTCCTAGGAGATGACCCAGACGAATCTTCGTCGTCTGGATTCTCACCTGGCTTCTTCTTCTTCTTTCCTGTCTTCTGCTTCTTGGATGAACTGCTCTGCACAGGAGGTGCAGTTGTTTCTTCTTGTGCAAGGTTGGGCAGTTCAAGCTCTTCACCATCGTTTTCTGCTTCGGGGTTCGTCAGAATTGCATGTGGTGATGGCACCGCGACAGTCGGAAGAATCGGTTGTGATGGTTGCGACTGAGACGGCAAAGTAACATCACCCCCCAGTCGATTGAGTCCACTTGACACTTGAGGAGGAAATTGACTGCGTTTGCCGTTTGACCGCGGGATTTCCCCCGCCCGGTTTGTCGCGGCGGCAGCGGTGGATCTACTGGACTGTCTGGTGATACACCTGGTGGCGCTGGCGGCATGGGATGAGCTGGTTGATCATTCTGATCAGGCTGATGTGGAGGAGGATCTGACACGCGCTTGTCCGGTGGAGTTGGAGGTCTTGGATCAGGCATGGGATGGTCCCGCTGATCAGGTGGCTGCTGTGCGTCAGAAGGTCGAGGTGAATTCGTCGGATCCATGGGATCAACCTCGACGGGCATCGGCTTGATAGCCGGCGCATCTGAGAACGACTGATGGACTGATGAGTACATCACTGCACGCCACGTCTGCGGATTGTAGTTCTCCCAATTGCACTTGGATGCTGGCAAGACTTGCTCCGAGATCAAGTCCAACCATTGCTCCTTCCAAGGAAATGACTCTTCCTTTTAGCCATATTCCTCCTTTACTTCCGTCAAGAACAAATCTTGGATTAGTCTTCCTGCCAGTAAAACACTTTGTCCTTCACCTGAAGAGGTTTGGAGCTCATCCTGAAGTTCTGAGCAATGTAAGTCTCCAATTGTCTTCGAGGATTTCTGGATCTCCACCTTCGGATGCATCAATGATTTCCGTTGTACGCTCTCGGCTGATGTTGTCAGGATTAACTGGACACTCTTTCGTTCTCGTTGGTGTGAACAACGCTTTGCGAGGCGTAATGTGCACACGGGTGAGCTGATTGTTCTTCTTGTCTAATATCCAGTGGTCCTGCTTGAAAGAACCAATCATTTTTGGAGTCGCTATCTTTCTTCGCCTCGGATTCCTTGGATGCACAGACTTGTTCACTCACTGAGTGTTCCCTCGAAAGGAAAAGGATGCTGTTGTCATCATCGTAAACGTAGTTGGTGAGGCCCTTGATGGCGATCTCTCCATGGGATTTCACTCTTGCTATTCCAGCGAGATCGACAAGTGCATGTCCTGTACCGGATACTGGAACTGCTTGACGGTTCATTCCAAAAGCCTTGAATGTGATCTTGTCACATTGAGGTGTGTGCTTGATGGTCATGTGCAGGTTCCGCATGTGACCGATGCTAAGGAGGATCGGTACAGTGCCTTGTTCAAGGATGTCGATGTTGGTGCTGCATGGAGGTGCCGTATGATACCTGAGGTGCAAGGTCCAGTTTACCTTGGCTGTCTCTCCATTTGCAAAAGTGAACTTGGTCTTGGCCGGGATGTACGAGTAGGAGATGAGGTCTTTCATGGGTTCGATAGCCTGAGTAAAACGCTGGATTGCATGCCAGCTGCCCATGGATCTGGTACATCCGTTGTCCAGGATCGCATGGGTCGGATTGTGCTGTGGGTTGATGACAGGCGCCATCAGCTTTGTAGGCTTTGTTTTGCCGTCGCTGTCATTGACTGCTCTGAAACTGTATCGGCTTGGATCAGCTTCTCATGGATGGCGTCCTTCTCATGCTGCTCATATGCGTCATGGAACGCCATCATCGCTTGTCCTGTGCTGGATGTCTCATGGGATGAGTACCAGCCTTGTTCACTCCAATTCCAAGATGGGTCCCAATCTTGATCTGTCGGCTGCGAACGTTTTGGATTTTCCTTTTTCTTGTCCGCCTTTTCCTTTGCCATTGTCGTAGGATGGATAACCTTTGTTTCCATCATAGGGATATTGGAATTTTGTTCCTCCTTTCTTTCCCTTCTTTCCTTTGCCTTTTCCCCAGTATGCCTGGTCGTAGGGATCCTGATATTCATTGGCCATATTGGCCTTCCCGCCAGAGCTACCTTTTTCGAAAGGGTTTGAAGCCACCTCGTTGGCGACTGCCCTTTTTGCTTGTTGATTTTCCTTTTCCTTTTCTCTTCTTGAATCCGAAATTCCGCCAAGACACCTTTCTCGCAATGAACGCATCGTTCTCCTCCAGTACCCAAAGTGTCTCTTCATCGTTGGCTGACATGAAACCTTCCAGTCCTTCTTCGTCTTCCACCCAGAAGCCTTCTTCACCTTCGTATTCTCCTTGTGATTTCCTCCGGAAGGTCGGATGGATGGATCTTGAACGGATGTCCTGGTCGTGATGAAGAGGTCGCGGTACTGCGTTTTCATCATCTCGTAGGTGTAATTCTCAAGCGAGATGTTTCTCAATGACATTGCACTGATCAGCCTTTCTCTCTGATCTGACAACTCACTCTGGATTATGAAAAATTGTGCAGCGAGGTTGTCGCTGAGGAGACATGCGTCCCTGTGCCTTGTCTGCATGCCGGTGAGGTACTGCCTGAGTACTTCTGGATTGTCTACTTGCAGCAGATCTGGAGGCGGTGTACGTGTACCAGCTGCTTGCTGGTGCGCGGCAATTTTTCTTGCATTGGCATCTTGTACTGATGCTAGGAACTCTGGTGACTGTGCCGTGTGGGCATCAAGTCCATCCAGGCTGCTTTCAATCCCATCAAAAGAATTTCAAATCTTGTGTGAATATGAGGAACTCGGTGTTCTGCCTTCTGTGATTGAAGAAACTGATACCTTTCAGGAAGAATTTCTTCAGCGTGTTCTTGAAATAGTTGACTCCTTCGTCAGGATCTTGCAAAAGGTCATTCTGGAGGACTGTGAGCGTCTCCAGTGAGACGGCTGTTGAGGAGCGCTCCTCTCTTGGATGCCTCTATGGTGGTGAAGGTCACCCAACATCTACAAGTTCTTCATACCGAAACCAGCTGCCAGCTGACTTTTCCGTCGTACGATGGCGGCTGCTTGGCGGTCATCGATAAGTTGAGCGTCTCTTCAGTGTAGCCGGATGATCGGCCAACACTTGAATAGGCTTCCATGAAGCCTTCTCCATCGGATGACATTGTGTATGGATTTCTGCAGAAAATGCCACAATTGCCCGGGGTACCGCATCCCAGAAGGGAACAGGTGCCTTGTGGTAGTAGAGAATATATGTGTGCAGTCCCTGGATCCATTTTGCAAGAGAGTCCAATATGCCAATAGTGGAGGAACTGAGAATGGATGTCCCTGGTCCTGTGATCTGTGGTTTATTCCTGTAAAGCGCTCTGCTGAACACCTTTTCTAATGGCTGCAGAATGAGTACTGCGTTGCCTATGATACAAGAGGGGCCTTGAGCCAAAATGACAATGGTTGTTACAAGGTCAACATGCGAAGCAAAAGCAACACAGGGGGTCCCCCACGTACCGCGCGGTAATTTGATGACGCTCCACTAAACGTAGTCTTCGGGGAGCCGGTGTCGCCAAACAGGGGTCCCAGGCTTGAACCCCCCTGCCGGCTCTTTCTCCTTTTGCAAAAAATCTGGAAAAACTCGGTGTGTTTGGACGTCCTCTTTGCGAACACGCTGGAAAAACCGTGTTTCTTGCGGGAAATGGTGGGGAGCACAGGGGCAACGCAAGGAAGTGCAAGGAAATGAGGGGAGGAAATAGGAAGTCGACACGGGAAATGAAAGGGAAACAAAGGGGAACTGAAAGGGGGGGCGCAAGGGGTATGAAAGGGAAACAAAGGACAAGGCAACCGATCGGCACGACGGGAGATGTAGGGAACTGACTCGCAACGAAAGAACTGGGCACGCTGGAAAATGAAGCGGACATACCGAGAAAATGACAGGGACATGAAGGGGGAGTTGAAAGGAATGGAAAGGGACATGACCAGGACATCATGGGAAACGTGAAAAGAACATGAAGGAGAAATCAAGAAAAAAGCCAGAAGTAAGATGACAGCTCAGGGTCATGCAGGGGCAGTGCCCGGACATCGAGGCAACTCGTCTGGGGGGGGGGCGTGGCGCTGCAATGCAGAGAGAGAGAGAGACAGAGCCAGAGTCAGCGAAAGACACAGACACAAATAAAAAGAGAGAGAGACACAGCGAGAGAGAGAGACACAGAAAGACAGAGAGAGAGAGAAAGAGCGAGAAAGAGAGAGAGAGAGAGAGGTTTAAATAAGGGCGCCCTTTTTCTGTAGAGGGGCGTGGACAGCAAGGAGACAGGGAGACAGAAAGAGACAGAGACAGAGACAAAGACAGAGACAGAGACAGAGACAGAGACAGAGAGAGAGAGAGAGAGAGAGAGAGAGAGAGAGAGAGAGAGAGATAGAGAGAGACAGAGACAGGGAGATGAGGAGAGAGAGAGGCTTGGGGGAGAGGACGACAGAACACGTGGGGGAGGAGACAAGGAGAGAGCAAGAAGGAGAAGAGGGAGAGGACAATGTCGGCGAACTGAGCCGGAGGCTCTAAAGTAAATTCAAAAAGAAAGAATAAATACAAAGAAAGAAAGAGAGTACGAGCGCAACCAAGAAAACAAGTCAAGCTCTTCTTATAGGCATTTTCTCGCTTTAGAAATTTCGGCCTACCGGCTCTACTGGTATGTGCAATTAATATTTTGATTTTCAGAAAATTAGTTCAGGTAAGATTCCTATTGCATGCGGTGCTCCTTCTAGTACTCGCCCCACCTCGGAGTCCTTGCAGAACCCTGTTAGGGAATGATATGCTCCTATATTCTCCTATAAACCGGTGGGGCCCCGGGGTCGTATTTCCCGTGCACCGCAGAGCCGCTGCAGCGGTACTCCGGCCGAATCGTCGTGTTTGCGGCGAACGGTTATGCCCATCCCGTTCCTGTCTCCGCGGGGCAGCGAGGCCCGGAAGTCCCCGAAATTTTGCCGAAATTTGAGGGGGCTTTTCGGATCCTCGCTCAGAGCTCTCGCGGCAAAACCCGGCCAAATTTTCCCGAATTTGGGGTCGCTTCCGGCGACCCGGCTCAAACATTTCTAGACGAAACCCCCGCAAATTTCTTCAGAATTTGGCGGCTTGCCCGAAAGTTTCGTATTGTCCTTCTTTCCCTGAATCTTTCTTTCTTTCTTTCCCTTTGTCTCTCTATTTTTCTCTGTTTTTTGTTTTATCTTTTTTTTTTATCTTTCCTTCTTTCCCTCTTTCTTTTTTATTTATTATTTCTTTCTGTGTTTTCTCTGATTATCTTTCTTTCTTTTTCTCTTTCTGCTTTTTCTGTTTGTTTCTGCTTTTTTATTGTTCGCTTGCTTTTTCTCTTTTTCTCTATTTTTCTTTCTCTCTGTCTTTGCTCCATTGTTCTGTCTCTTCGTCTCTGTCTTTTCGTTTTTGCTTCTTTGTCTCTTTGTCTCTTTCTTGTTGCCGTTGTTTTTATATGTGTGTTTGTTTGTTGGTTTGTTTCATTTTGTATGTTTATGTCTTTATTTCTCTTGTTGTTTGTTTTTTTCTTTGTTTCTCTTGTGTTTTCTTGTTATTTCTCTTTTGTTTGCTTTATTTTTGATTTTTCTTTCTCTCTTGTTGTTTCTCTTTTTTGTTGCTCTGTTTCTTGTGTTTCTCTTTTGTTTTTCTCTCGTTTTTGTTCTATTATTTCTTTGTCTTTCTATTTCTTGCTGTTCTCTTTCTCTCTTTTTATCTCTATGTATTTATTTTTCTCTTTTTGCTTTTTTGTTTCTTTGTTTTTCTCTACTATTTTATTATTCTGATTTTGTGTGGTTTTGTGTCTTATTTTGTGTTCTTGTTTTTATTATTTTGTGTTTGCTTTTCTTTTTCTTTTTTGTTTGTTTGTTGATTTTGTTTGTTGTGTTTTGTTTTTGGAGCTATGTAGTAGAGATAGTTTTTTTCCTATTTGTCGCTTACATGGCTTTGCGTAACATTGAAATATAATTTCTCGCTTTTTAGGGTGGAAGAAAGTCATCTAATCCTTTAAATTAAAATAATAAAAACAGAAATTCAATTACTTTAACAACTGGCAAAAATAAATTAACAACCGAAAAACAATTCATCAAACAACATAACACAATAACTAAACAAAAGCTACACTTCTTGAAAAAACCCAAAACTACATTATATACATTAGCTTTTAATACCAAAAACCAAATAGAAATAGTTAGTTAGTCGATAACTTTATGCAACAATTTGATGCGTGCAAACTTTCTCATTTGCGCTTGGGCATATGCCTAGGGCCGTTATTCAGCACCTGGCCTCCACATAGGCGCTCATGCTGCGCTTGACGCCTTCAACGCTTCCAGCTGCTCCACCCTCTGCCGCAGAAGCGCCACGCTCTCTTGCGCCTCTTGCTCGGAACCAGAAATAACCCGCCCTCATTTTTGGCATCCCCGATCTGCAGCATGCGCAAGGCCTGCTGCAACTCAGCTTGCAGTTCACGCTCTTGCTTTCGGTCCTGTTTCGAGGCGTCTGGGCGCAGGCGGACCCCAGGCTTTGCAAAAAAATAGGTGATTTGGACCTGGACAATGGCCCAATAGCACAAAGGCAATCCCAGTCAGTGTCTCGATTGATCGCTATGCTGCATACGTGTGACGCATGTGTGAGGGCCAAAGTCCTCAGCACCATGTAGGTGGTATGTCTCAGCTTCCCTCCTCTCGTCCTTCAGCTGCAGCACGCTCTCCTGCGTAACGCCAAGCTGTCAAACTCACGCGTGAAGCAGCCAAGCCAGCCGCGCGCAAACTGCTCGCTGCCCTGAACTGAACGCGCGTGTCAAAACTGAGCTGAACTCCTCCCATCTTGCCAACAGTTCCTCTTGCGCCTGCAACACATGGCAATCCTTGTTGACACAGTGCGCAAGACTGTGCATCCTCATTGGTCAAGGCTCCGCGCTCTCGCCTCCAGCTCGCGCCGGAGGTCAATCAAGGAAATGTCCAGCTCAATGGCTTTAATTTCAGCCTGACGGGCGGAAGGTCTTTTCGTCCAGTTCGGCGGGCGGCGCCAAAATGCCATAATTTACAGCATGTTCAGCAAAAGCACATGTTTGACCCCAGCACCGTGAAGATCCCCAGCATCGCTTTCAACACCCCTGGCGTCGAAGCTGGGGTGGTTTAGGGCTGGTTTAGATAGGGCTGATTTGGATGGGTTGCTTGCGCCGTGCGCCGCCAAAGACACAAGTGCGCGTTCGCGCTACTATCGAATCTCCGACATTTTCACTTCATGGAACAACGCCCTGCATAGTGGGTGCGCAGAACCTCCACCACCCTCCTTCAACACCCATTTGCTCCGGATGCTTCTCAGACCGCAACGGCTGGCGCGCGCCGTGGCGTCATCAAAGACAGGGGGCACGTCTCCCGCCCGAGCTTCCCTTGAACAATCTGGGGCTGCTGCGATATGCAATAAATTGAGCGTCTTGCGGCTGCGACTGCTGCCGGCAGCGCCGTCTGCAGGGAATGAGTTGGGACCCGCCAGCAAGACTGGTTGCGGGAATTCCTAAGCCTCAGCCTTCAAACCTTTCAGGACCGCGCGCTGTGCCCCAGTCCGCGCCACACATGGAGTGACATGGCATGTTGGCAGCGATGAGCTCCGTTCAGGCGTCCGTAAGTTTTGCAAGGTTAGGTGCAATCTTTCACAACCTTGGCTGGCTACGGGCTTCCCGTCGATTGGTCAAGGCGGTTGGTTAACGGCGGCTGCCACCAGTCCGGATGCTGCTGGAGCGTACTCCTGCATCGTTTTAACCCCTTTAAAGATGTCCTTGATCACCGCTTCCAGGAGTGATGTGATTCAGGAAATTTAGGCAATCCCCCGGACCTCTCTTCCAAATCCTGGACTGTGGCCATCCCGACCTGCTTGGCCCGTTACTGCGCCCGCGGCAGCAAACTGAATAGAGTCGGCCATGGCACGGGCAATCATCAGGGTGTGCAGCCTGCAGTGAGTTGGAACTACAAGAGCCTAAAGAGCCTAAGCAAAGCATCCTAAGCAAAGCATCCTAAGCAAAGCATCCTCTTGGACATCGCCCTACTTACTCGGCAGAGCGTGCTATCGTATGATGGACGCAGAATGAACCGCGTGCACCGCCGCCAGAAGGGGACCTCTTCGTTCTCGCAGACCCCATCCGCAAGCAATGAGTGCCAGGCACCTATCTTGTTCAGATTGCTTGCGTGTGTCATTCGCTGCGTTTCGAGCACGTCTCACTCGGCTTGGACGCCGACCGAGCCCCAGCTCCGCCACCCATGTCTGAAACTCCACCCACCCATCCAGCACCTTTGCTCTTCACCTTAGCAGGCGCCGGTGGTGCCTGAATTGCCCAATTTCTGGGCTGCGTGAATTACTTTCTCACCAAGCGAAACTCGCACTGCCCATTCCTCACCTCCCTGTTCGGTGACGTAGGTGTCACACGCAAACCCGAATGCCCAACCACAGCTCATTCTCCACATCCTTGGATGATCCAACTCTGAGCGCCTTTTCAACTGGTGGACCACTTGGCTATGCGGTGAGGAACTGGGCAGACTCCTCCTTGACGGCTAAGGGTGTCCATCTGCCCCTTCTGCGCTTGCTCGAGTTGCCCCAAGACGCCCTTCAACTCGCACAAGTCCGAACTCCAACGACTCCGCCGATTTCCACGCATGTGGGGCTGTGCGGTTGCCTTAGCATGCTGCGCCGCGCCCATGAGCGTTGGTGTTTCCGCCAACGCCTCCTGAGCATACTCCGCAACCACGTTGGATTTCCTCCGCAACCACGTTGGATTTCCAACCTAGACGCTGAACCTGCGTAATGGCTGTACCTGTCCTTATGTAGCGCAATGCCCCCGATCTCCTCGCTGAGCGGCCTGACACCTTCCTTATCAAACCACCTTCGCCACGAAGAGATCGCTGCGCCTTTGTTGCTCTCGCGCCCTTGGATGCCTTGCGCACCCATGAGCGGTTGTCCACCAACGCAAAGAGATCGGAGGTTTGCAGTTGCGCAAGGTGTGCACCGACGAAAGGGCACAAACGGGTTGCTTGGAACACACCTGGACTACAATGCATGCACCTATCTGATTAGGGGTGACCAGCTTTTTGCTGCAGGATTGTGGCATTCAGACACATGCCCGGCCTGCAAGGAACAACGTGAAGAGCCTTTGCATCTGTTCTCGTGCGAGCGTTGGTCCGCGAGCGCCGAACTTCTAGACCAGCTCCCAAACCCGGCAACTGATCCCAGATACGGCACTGATGCTTTCCTGTGCCTTGGCTTGCTTGTGTTGAACCCGGGCTCGGCGGGTTTTCTTGACACAGTCCATGGAGGCCCCGAGGCCCATGATGGATTGTGGGAGAGTGCGAGTGGGTAGTCCGCATGGCCCAGAACCTTGCCGCCAACGCAGGCTCTGTGCGCCCGCACACTGCGCACTACGACCCTTTTTCGAGAGACTGCAAGTTGCTTTGGACAAGTTAGTTGCTTCTGGCGTGATGGCCAAATATGTGTGGGTGCGAGCGCACCAAACTGCTACAAGCGATGCAATGATCGTGTTGGCAATGATCGAGCAGATTCTGCTGCAAAAGATGCTGCTTTTCAGAGCCGCTTACAATTTGGGCACGGGCATGTGATTGCTGCACGCAGCCAAGCGTGACGCACGGGTTGCTGCCCTTCGCCAATACCATAATGCCATCATCATTCAACAACGATAGCAGTTCCTCAAGCGGGCAAATCTACGACCCGTGTGAGGATGACTGCAGTTGTTGAAGATTGCAACCCTGAAGAAACTTGGCCCTCCCCAAACGTTGTTGCTCGCCGCAGGAGGATGGTTAAGCATTTCCCATGGGAGGCGCCAGACGACCTGACGCCCTATCGCATTTGTGTCCTTTCGAGGGCTGCAAGTGGCTATGCTTGGCGTTATTCGGACCCATCCGTGTATATTTTGATGGCCTGGAGTGGTCAGCAAATGCTAAGGTCAGCTTTCTGGAGCTCTTTGTCGACTGGTTTGCGTATACGGGTAGTGTTTTGACCAACCACAAGGCGGGACGCGCACAGCCCTTGTCTACCGCGGCTGACTACACAGCCAGTTTCGCAGCTGCGTTGCGAGCATTTCCTACGGTGTTGGAGGGGAAAACGGGCCCGCGTCCCGCTTGCCCGTGCCTTGTCTCCCACTTGGCCCTTTCAATATGCTTAAGCAAGCCATTGGGCTAAATATGAGACCCAGGTTCAAATGCTCGGATGCTGTTCATCAACTCCTGGCATGGTCTTGGTGTCTTCATGCAAGAAGAGCCAGCTGGCGATGGGCTTTGCCCGTAGACTTTCTTAGGCCAACTTGAGTGTAAACGCCGCAGCCACCTTCGCTCATTGAGCAGGTCCGTGCCATGTGACAGTGCAGCCACGACCAATTTCTTTTAGCAATTGACATCATAGGCCTTCGTTTGCAGAAGCTCTTTGGCCAACACATGCTGCCAATTGTGACTGTGTTTTCTTGAAGCATATGTGTGGCACGCAAATACGCGTCACCCTCTTCGATAAGCCAGGTTGTGTGGAATGTGACACTGCAGCCACGGCCCCCATTTGCCTTCTTTTTTGGCACCATAGGCCCTGGTTTACAAAAACTTTTCTTTGGCCAACATATGCTGCCAGCTGTGTCTGTGATTTTCTTAAAGCACAGAGGTGCCACGCGGTGATGATCTCCCTGTGCTGCACCACCCTTTTTCGAGAAAGCAGGTCCAGTTACTTTCGTGCTTTCGCTCGGCACTGCTGAGCCGCAACATTTTTCATGTGAACAGTGAACAGGTTCGTGTCTTGAGACAGTGCGGCCACGAACCTTCCCATGTCCTCCCTAGCACTGTGCTTTGCGTCCCTTCAGCATCAATGCGTGTTCGCCCTAGCATGAGCTTGCCATCGCCTGGCACACCTGCCGGGCCCTTTTTTGTTTGAGGTGGCTCGTGACTTGTGACAGTGCAGACACGACCTTTGTGCTCTTGTGATGGACATCATAGGCCAAAGTATGCCTGAGTGCTCCATGACCTGTGCGCGGTCACTTTGAGATGGAAAAGGAGGGAATCACGCCGGGGTCGAGTCGGGCGTTGTCTGGGTTTCTTGGTCGTGAGTTTGTCGGTTGGGTCCGGCCTGGCCCTTGTTGCTAGCCCACCCCATCGATTCGCACATCGAGGAGCTGGGATCAGATCATGATGGGGCTCCTGGCCACGGGGGCAGCGACACGGGCGTGGTGGCTATGGTGCGTTGCGCACGCCATGCGAACCCGCCCACCCACAACCTTTGTGCGTTGGTCCCCTCCGGTCACTCGTGGACACAGCGCGCGAGACATTTGGCTTTCTGCAGCAAGAGGAGGAGGCGAGGGCGAACCAGGACTTCATGCAGGGGGACTTGAGCAACCTGGCGACTCAACGGCGGAGGAGGCGCAACTCCCCACCGCCAAAGAAATGGACAGTGTCGGTGGGAAACTTCTTCCCGTTCAGGAAAGCAAAGGCAAAGCCGAAGGCCATGCTGGAGAAGAAATCACGCTGAACGTGAAGTGGAAGTCTTCGAAGAAAAAGTGGCAGATTCCCAGAAGGCGGAAACAATGGTGGAGCCCTAGGAAACTGCTGCGGAGGGCTCTGGGGAACGGCGGCGACAAGGTGGATGGTTCACCCGCTCAACAGATTAGCAGTAGCAGGCGGTGCGGCTGAGATGATTGGTAGTCACAGGAGAAGTCAGGGTCAAGGTGTTCGAAAGGGCCCAAAGCGTGCGGATGTCCTGTCCTTCACCTTTGGGTAAGCAGGCTTTGAATGCGTTCAGCGAGGGCATGAGCGCGAAGAACGCAGTGAAGGCGAAGGTGGCAAAACGTGCTGGTGTGGAAAAGTTTCGCGTGGACTGACCAACTACAGCGAGCCATGAGGCTTTGCGTTGATGAGCCGCAAAAGAGGCAGGGGGCCACGGAGGAAGGCTTGCGAGGTGCCGTTGATGGAAGCAGCGAAGGCCCTGAAACCTGTCCTAACAAGCATGCGGCCCCACACGCTATTGAGATCTTTATCTTTGCCGCTGTCTGGATGCTCGGGGAGATTGAGGTGTCTGCGTTCAGGATCAAGGACCTCACGAAGGACACACAAGGATTGTGATTATCGAGGCGGAGGGTACCTTGCGCAATCTGCAACGCGGCTGCGCGAGTGCCTATCTGGATCTGTGCCTCTGGAAGGTCACCTCAGCGCAACTCGTTCCAAGAGTTCTTAAAAATTCGCACTGGAAGACAGTGTGCCGAAGCTGCACAAGTGTGTTGTAGATGGCAGCCGAGGCTGGATCAACCCTGTGCTGGACATAGCCCGCAGTAACGAGCAAGTTAGGTTCGCGTAATTTCTGCTGCGCAGAAAAACCACCATGCAACACGATGGACCGCAGCTTGGTTGACATAGTCCATGCCGGGAATGAAGTGATTACACCGTAAACGATGCTTGGGATGACCACATCAGTCACTTGCTTGAGCTTGTCATCTTTGATGAAAGAAAGCTCTTGGGACTGCTCCTTACAGCACGCAGTCTCAAGCGCACACGACCTTTGGCGGTGTGGACTCCCCAGAGATGGGGGCACCCCACCGCCGTGGGGAATTGAAAAACTGGCACTGCCATCGGATCCATCCTTCGGATCTTCACGCCCCTCAGCGCGGCAGGCGATTCCCCCCTTTCCTTCGGCCTTGATAGCCAGGCTGCTGCCGTATTCGCAGCTCCTGGCAAATGCAGCGCCTCCACCTGCTGAACGTTCAGCTCCCCCAGCTTAAAGGCCATCTCCACGCCCAAGTACTTGAGGCCCGGTCTTCCTGCTGCCAACTTCCAGGGCCCAAAGCGACCACCGAATCTGAGTGGAGGGTGAGCTTGTCCAACCTGACGTGCAGGGCCACCAGCAGTGCCAACTTCCGCCATGCCCTGCGAGCCCGACTCCAAGCAGGGCATGCCCAACTTCTCCGCCAACGCCCTTGTAATGGGTGCCTCAAATGCCTGTCGCCCGTTGACCACCAGAACGCCTTCCGGCGTGACCAAATCCTCACTGGTTTCTCCACCATCTCCTTGATGATGCTCAGCCTCCGCACCATTTCCACCCGCTTCACTTCGAACAGGTCATGCTTTGGCTGCTTGTCCGACCGGCCCTGGCGCCTTTCCTCCTCTGCGCCATCGTGCGCATCGCGGGGCCTTTGGCGCAAGACTGCGTAGAGCACGGACACTGCCCACCTGCTCCTTGGCAGAAGCCCCGCAAGCCACGACGCTTTGCCCGCGGCCTGCAGAAGGTCTCCCAGTTCTTTGAGAGGTGAAGTCATCGACGTACACCTGATGGGCTCCCTCCACCTGTCCACGCACGATTGTAGAAGGCGAGCCGCCTGTGCTGCCAGCCGTGACCACAGTAGGGGAGCCAGAACAAATAGATTTGTTGTTGTTCAAGGCCTGGTGCCATCGTGCGCTCATGTTTTCTTCAGGGTGGACTGGCAGGTGCATGAACGCTCGAGGACAATCCTCTCCCTGGAAGCCTAAGACGCGCTGCTTCTCGTAGGCTGTTGCGGCAACGTGTTCACCACGTCCATGGGTCTCAGAAGGATCAGCCTTTTTCAGGTCTACAATGATCCGCCTCTTCTTCGTCCCGTCCTCCTTCTCCTTGATGATGAGTCCCACTTACACAGCGCGCCTTCTCCATATATGTCCAGCGCTCCCTTCTGCGTCACCTTGATGCCGCGCCCCTCCTTCTCATAGCGCTCGAGTTCTACCTTCGCTTCCTCCTTGTTATCCTCCACCGTCTTGTAGTTGACCAGCTGTTCGTTGATCAACTGCTCCGCTGCGCAGCGCAGGTCCTCATAGATGCTGTAGGTCTCGACCTGCTTGTTGATCCCTAACGGCACCCCGCTCCTTAATCATTCCCACGTGGCCACATCCGGGTCCGCTGCCTTCTCGCACCATGCCAGAAGCAGCGATGGCTTGCCCTTCGCTCCTTCTTTCCATGCCTTGGTGATATTCTTGTCCTCCTCTGCGTCCATCGTGCCTTAATTCTCTGTCACGTGGTATGCTTTAGCGCAACACGGTGGAGGGGGAGGCGAAGTACCTTGGAAGAATGAGAAACCCCGTGAACTGAAAGCTGTCCAGCAACTCCCCAATATGAGGTCGCTGGGCATCCGGATGATGGCGGCCTGGGAGTCCTTCGCGAAGAAGAACCGTCAACACAGCATCGGGGTTCTGCTGGCACGTGTTCCGCGCCCCGCTTTCTTGGTCCTTCTTTCCAGCTTTTCCCGCTTGGATGCCAACCACTTCTTCTTCTCGATGCGCCACAACTATACCATGATCATCTTGGCCAGCTCCTTGCACAGCGCCAGCGGGTAGGCAGCCGACCTTGATGACACTTCCTTGCCGATGAATTTCTCGTGCGCTGACCCCTCTGGACAGTTGCAGCCTTTCGACAGCTCCTCCAACTTCAAACGTGCCGACAAACTTCTGGGGCTTGTAGCGCCGCTCCGCCGGGTCCCGGTCCTGTTGGTATCTAAGCACACGTGTTGAACACTGCCGTTTTGAATCTGGGTTTCTTGGTCACCGCCCGGACTTCCTCCAACTCCCACGCGCTCAGGTGTTCTGGATGTCCTGATTCTGGCGGGTTCTCAAAGGGTGCTGCGTGCTCTGGGCGCTGACCACCCAGCGCCCCTCCGGGTCGAGGAAGTAGGTCTCGTCCGAGAGCTGCAGGATCGGGGCGGCCGGGTCCTCAACTTGCTGCTTGACCCGCTGCGCCACCTGCTCCTCCGTCAGGTGCGCGGGGTGCCTCGTTATGGCCCCGTCCAGCTCGTTCACCGGCAGGCAGTCCCTGCCCTCGTAGCCCGCCCCCGATGACCAGTGGGCAGTGGGGGCAAGAGATTGCCCTTTCTAGCCTCCGCAGTGAGATGCCCGCCAACACCGACCGCGGCGAACACTGTGCCCAGGTCAGCTTCCCGTTGATGGAAAATGCTACTGCGCGGGAAGCCATAGGGATATGCCTTGGATCGAACGGGCCCTGGCATGTTCAGGCTGGGCCTCCATCTTAACCTTTAAAAAAAAAAGTGCAGGGCCAACGGGCATGGCAACCATCATGTAGCCCAGCTCTCAATTGCGCGTCCCCATCTCCTGGGCCACCTCTGCTAAAGCCGCTCCCAACTTGTCCTCCTTACCCGAGAAATGATGAAGAAACTTGAAGACTCTTTCGGACAGGTGGGATTTAAACTCCTGCCCCCACCCCGTTGGATCCTTCCCTCTTGACGGCCCCTTTGAGCCTGATGCGGGATCGCTTTGCCACTGACACCTGCGCCCATCATTTTCACACCTAACACAAACAGGAGAAGATCAAACAGTTTGCCACCAACCTTCATTTCCGGGCGCAGTCTGCCGAAGGGTGTCTCGGGGAGAAACAAACCGTGCACTTGTGGGTCCTCTTCACCTTCCCCACGCACTCCATGCCAGGTGCCCAGCCAGTGTTCTTTTCTTTGCTGGCACCCTTCTGCTGGTTCTTCTGCAGGTGTTCCGACTTCTCCACACTCCTTTTCCTTTTCTGTGCATCCCGCTTGTCCCTGTTTGATCTCCTCCTCCTGCCACGATCGCCCTCCGTTGCCGCCGTGAAGTTCTCCTCTGCTCCAGGAACCTTCTTGGCAGTGAACTGCTCCCGTGGTACTCCTTTCCCTCCATGCGCAAGCCACGCGAGAGCCGGGTTTTGATACCTGCTGCATCCAGTATCGTTTATCGTGAATCAGGGTTTTGAAGCAGGCCTCCCCGCCATGGGACATCTGTCCCAACCGTCTGGCGGGGACTCCCCTGGAGCTGCTCTCACCGCGACTCTCGCCTTGATGCGCGCCATGTGTTCTGCCGGGCTTTGTCCTCTGCAGAGACTACTAGGTGCCATGCGTCCGGGTATTGCCTGCACATGCGCTCGATGAGGTTCTCGTAGGCCTGCAACGTCCCTAAGCAGACATAATTCAGCACAACCATCGTGACTTTGTAAACCCTGTAGCACGCCAACCACCACTGGTCCGAGGGCCCACTCAGCTCCTTGGTCCCATCCTCGTGGGTATCCAGGAACGGAACCTCAGTGACTTTCAAGCAAACGGGCCGGCAGCTTCAGCTGTTCTACCCTTCTCTGCATGGCGTAGAGCTGTTCCCCCGTCGGCTCCTCGCTCGCCCTGATCTATGATCAGGTTCATTTTGAGCTTCCTCTCGATGCTCGGAGATGGAGCACTTGATACTTGACATGGCAGCCCCCTTGCCGTACTGGAAGATGCCCGACCTGGTTGTTTTTAAGGGTCGGGATCCTGCCAATCGTCTCAGTTTCAAACCCACCTGAGTCGCTTCCACAACCTTCAGTGCCCCAACTGCCGTTGAAGCCTCTTCGCAACTGTATGCCACGACCGCAGGCGGGATGGCCGCCAGCACCCTCAGGTCGTCGCCCACGTCCCCCACCACATTGGTGAATGCCGCCCCAAGCTCCCGCGGAACCCGGAACGTCAGGACCTCCGTGACGGCGGTCAAAGCCAACGCTCGGCACAACGCCATGATTTCCCCTGGGTCTTGAGCCAAAATGGCATATGGCGCAGGGTCCACCTCCCTCAACACTCATTGTGTCTCGCGCCACACTATCGTGGCCTCAAGTGTGCCTTCAATACAAGTAGTGAAAGTGTGCACTAAGCAACTTGCTTCAGGATTGCAACAAGCCAATCAAACAAGAAGGGGGCCCCCATGCGAATTACGCTTCCAACAGCACCAGCACCTTCATCGCAACATATTGCCCGTCATTCTGCGATGCTAGGTGTGAAAGTCAGAGTTCTGCAAATCGATGTGGAAATGCCGGCCTCAAGCTGTTTCTCCTCTGCAGACTGCTCCACGTCCTCGTCATCTTCAGACATGGCCGCGCAGGATCTTGAGGCTGTGTTCAACTGTGTTCAGCACACTTCTTTCACTTGTTAGCGGCCTAAAGTTTGTCGCAAGCGGCAGTATGTGGTTGAAGTCACAATGGGTGGTGGTGGTGGTGGTGGTCGCTGCATAGGTAGGTGTTTTGTGGCATTTGCCGTGGAACCGTGAAACAAGCCTGGAAAGTGTCGACCCTTTTGCGAATGCTGCCGCGCCCTGATTGCAAATGTGCCAATGCGCGTCCCTAGGACACAGTAAGCCATGGGCTTTCGCAGGATGCATATTGGCTGGTGCAGTGCCGTGCGTGCAAAGCAGGGCATGATGTGCTACTGCACTATCTCTACTGTACTTTGGCTTGCACCTGGGCTGGGGTTTCCCTCCAGGATGGGCTTTGTGATAGTTACCCGTATTTCAGATCATCAAAAGCGTTTGTTGCACTGTGCCCCAGCCAAATGCCAGCCATGTGGACCAACTGCATTTACCAGCTGCCCGACATGGCTGGTGTGCCTGGGCATGAGCTTGATGGGACTTTGCCACCTGTTGAGCAATGCCGGAAAACACGCCGTTTGATGTAACTTTTTGGCAACAGTGCAGAAGCCCCAAACCTGGCATGACACAGGTCGTTGCTGCTCACTCTTGGAGAGTGTGTCGCAATACCTCGGATGAACTCGGGCTCGCAAAGCTACGTTCCATGCACACTGCACTTTTGTGTTTCGACCCTCTGAATGAACGGCATGTGTGGCGCATGAGATGCTACTGTACTGCCTTTGAGGGCCCCTAATTAACTACCAGCCTGAACAATATCAGATTGTCAATTGTGCCGCATAGCTGCTGCTTGGAGCCAGTTGCCCGATGTCTCACGCTCATTGTGCGCAGGACGCCATTGTGCCTGCGGTGGCCAAAGCTGATGTTCCGCCATGGGCATGCCTTTTTCCCATTGTATTGAACAGATGTTTATTTGGTCCAGGCATGTGCCGGCTTATTGAACCACTTACCCACTTAGCAAGTCCTTTGATACTGCTTTGCGCGCTGCTAGCATTGAATTTGTTCAGGCACATGTTGACGACTCAGACCCGGGGTTTAGCCTGGGGATAGCGATGAGGGGTCGGATTAGTTCTCGTAGGTTATTCTGAAGCCTCCACGTTAGCCTGGGAAAATGTGATGAGTTCTGGGCCGCTTCCTGGATAGGCGTGATTTTGGGATTATTGCAGGTAACCACATATTTTTTGGCTCACCCGAAAGTCATTCAAGGTTGCTTCTAATTTGCTTAGCGTGTTGCCGCCGCTCTCCGGAAGTGCTGCGGGCTTCCTTTCAGGCTCGTGTCAGGAAGCTTTTGTGGGTCGAACAACGCGTTTTCGCTCACAGTGCCCGCTTAACATGGAAGGCTCTCCCTGTGATAGCTATAGTTTGCTTTTTCAGGGGGAGTGAATGGATAAATTCCAATGTTAGGGGCCGTTGCGCGCATTGCTGGTGAGAGTTGCGATCTCTGGATTGTTTGTCCTTAGAGGGAGCTTCCATAGACTCTGAGAGCCACTAGCCACTGGCCGCCTCTAGAGCCGGCACTTCTAATGTGATTTGCCGCAGGCTTGTCTTGCGGCGCCCCATAGCGAGTTGAGCTGTCCGACTGCAGGCCTGCAGCTCATCATTGGGCTGTGAGATGCTTGAAGCAATTGTCCAAAGCCCCCAAGACAGGAGAACACAGCAGCTACCCACTCAGTCACTCAACCACTCAGCCAGCTAGCCACTTTGCTCTCTCAGCCAGTAAGCCCCGTAGCCATTTAGCGACTCAGAAGAGTGGCGAAGTGTCTTCCTTTCAAATCTCCAACGTGCGCCCCCACATATCCCGGGTCTGTTCTTACGAGATTTAGCAATTCACAAATGTACCTTCCGAGCCGAAAAGGTCCGACTCAGCATAAGTCCCTGCTTTCACGCCCATTGCCGAGTTTGGCTAAATGCATGCCCGCCTCTAGGAGACCATCGGCTCTCACTTGAGCGAAGCAGGCCTGGTCGCAGTGAAGCTCGGAGGCCTGGACCTCTGGACCCACCCGCCTCAGGAGCCTCGCCCGCCGCAAAGCGATAGATACCTAGGGCTATGGTACCGGCTGGGACGACTTGCCTTGAACCAGTGAACCAGAAACTTTGAAGCCTTTTGAAACTTTTGAAGCCAAGGCCCTGGCACTTTGGATCTGACAGGTGGTAGCGAACCTGGCTTGCGAAGTGTCTGAAGGACTGAGGACTGCAAATTGGAGCACCGTTCAATGTCAGCCCAAGACAAGAAGCGCTGAAACCGGCATGATTGCTCACATTGCTCTGTGTCTGGCCTTCGGCTGACGCCCGTCTTCGAAGTCTTTGCGATCATTCCAGTACGTGAACCTTGAGGCGATGCCGGAGAAAGGAGAGCAAGAAACGTACAAAAACAACAGAAATTTGAAAGCTGGTTCAGAAACATAACTTTAGGGGGCCGGACACCCTCAGACATGTCCCCTGATCTCACTGCCAAGCTTGAGTTCCAGCTTACTTTAGACGCAAAGGATTGGGCTTGCTGCATTTCCCACACCCAATGGGACTGCACAATGACCCTGCTTTGCCTCCTGCTTTGTGTCAAGCAGCTGATGGTTGTCAAGTACCACCCACTTCAAGGACCAGTGATGAAAGGCACCTGCAAACAGGCTGTGACTCATTGCCTCTCGCGGCAAGACACGGGACCAAAAGCTGGATATGACATTCGGTGAGCCTTTGGATCGCTTCTCCAGCGCCCCTTCCTTCCGTTGTGGCGGTGGCAGGTGTTCTCCCTCAGCATCCCGAGTTTGTGACCACCCCTGTTGTTGCAAAATTAAAAACAAACCCAGGGAGACAGCCATGTTGGCGCTTTCACGCGCATAAACTTATGTAAGCACTGCGCTGGGCCGCTGACTGTAGGAGAGTTGATGGTCTTGGGGACCCAGCGCTGTGTCATGGGGACCCGCTCTGGGTCCCAGGCAGGCCTGACTGTGTATGCCGAAGAAAGGCAGTGCCAGGAATTGGATAGATCATAAGTCAGCCCTTTCCACTACTAATAAATGCACCCTATAAATAAACATTGTGTTTGCTAGGCCCCCAACACTCCTGGAGGACTCTTTGATACACAGTTTTTGGAATTCGAGCACTTTTTCCTGCTCAAATCCAATTCGAGCACTTTCTTGAGGTTGTTTCCACAACTCGGGCGCAATTCGAAAAAAGCAAAGCTCTGCCCTGCAACCCGTGTGTTTGCATTTACCACTACCTGCCGATGTCGCACCAATCCCGACATCTGTCTAATTAGGTGTTGTTCCAGCACATTGTTGTGTATTTCTAAATCCAAATTGCGCCTCTCTTACTTTTTTCATTTAAAAACACTTTAACGGTTGAAAGGTTTTGTTTAAACTCGTTACTCGGAAGATTGCGATTTTGGCAGTTCTCGTGTCCTCAAAGCGGGGGGGGAGGGGGGAGGACCGAAAAGGAAATCCGGTCGACCCCTAATTACCCTATTAATAAACTGTGTTTACTGCAAATAAATATGTATTCATTGGTTTGGGGGGGTATTCTTGCAGGGCGAAGGGACTAATGATGAGGACACCTTTGACGCGTGCGCTCCAAACCCGGCATGCCATCAGGTTGTGCCTTGCTTGGACTTCTGCTTTCAGGCACGAAACTGCTTGCTTCCCTGCGCTTCTGCTAAGGTCAGCACCAGAAGCGTAAAAGAAGCTCAGCAGGTGAAGCACCATCAATGGAATTCAAGCCTCCCACTCCCTCACCCAGTTCTGATTGTTTGCACACTTGAAGGGGGTCATCATTGCACTGCACAAAGCTGCTGTTCATCGTGAACGAGTCTTGAATGGTCTAGGCGCGAGGCTTACGCGAAAGGGCTGGCTTGGACGAATGCGACAGGTGAAGCCATCCAAAGTTGCCAGCTCCTGCAGCCGAGTGGTCACGCACAAGCCCCGAAGTTGCAGGAGCAGCTGCTGGTCCCACCATAACGCAACTGGAGATTCACCCTTGTAACACTCAGGACCAACGGGAATCTCCCAAGAGCAGCACGCCAAGCGCTCACTAGCTTTTAGCCCTGGCCTTGGGCTCTCGCATCAGCTTGGCCACTTGCTGCAGCACAGAACTCCCGTGGGGAGCCCGTGGCAGCACCGCCCGGTACACCGGCTTCGGTCGCGTCGGGTCACCTGAAAGAGAGCGCTGGGCAGAGCGCATCTGGACATTTGTTGTCTGTTCTTCTTCTGGGTTGTCCCCAGCGACAGGAACGCTTCTGAGCGTGGCCGACACAAACGTAGTTTAGCATGAGGGGGTGGACAAGGGGGACGCAGTCAGGGGCTGTTTGGCCTGAAGGCGCGCCTAACGACTAGTTCCACCCAACGGTTGGCTAAAATCAACAAGTCCAGATTTCACCGCATACGCTTGCCTACGCGTGGGTCCAAAAGAAATCTGTTGATAAATCCACTTCTTGCCAACACCGTTTGGGAACAGTAAATCTTGCTCAATGAATGATTCTATCAATTATTTCGACCCATATCATTTGATAGCATCAAACAGTGTGGATTCAGCCAATACACCTGCTAAAGTTAGCTTCGGTATATTATAGCAAGCGTTGTCTTCGGGCTTAGATGCTCTCTAAAATAGTTTGGCTGTAAGGACCGCAAAATGGTTTTGGATGGTTTTGCTGGCATTTGGGCGTAAACATGTCGGCAGTTCTCTACAGCAAGTACGTATCCCGGCCTGACAAAGCGCAGTCCTGCACCTCAATCAGAATATCCTTGGGTTGCCAGCCAGGTAGGCCAAAAGAAACTGGGTCTGAAAATCATCACCGAGGCCTAGAGTTTGCCACAGCGTGCCAGCACCAACGCAAAGCAGCACATTTTACGAATATTGCACAACGTTAAGTAAGGACTTTCAAAGTCAAGCACTTCAACTCTTCTGGTTCGGCCCGTGCCCTCCCGAAGTAAGCACGGATCTAACCCTGTCTTCTTGAGACATTGCCAGTTCACGCAGAAGCGCGGCATTGCTCGTGAAAAACCGCATGGTAATGCCAAAGGGCCGACTCCATGAGCGTTTGCGTCGGCACCCACTTCACCTGGCCGCAGCACATCACCCACTGCAATCGGACTACACAAAAGGTTCGGCGAAGATCAAAGTCCCTGCAATCTTGAGTGGAGTTATGGCGTGCAAAACATGCAAGCCATTGGGAAGTTGTTCGGTCCGTACACCGTAAGTATCATGTCTAACGTGACATGACAGTGCGGCCAAAACGGCTTCTGCTAGCCCAAATTGTAGCAGCCCGTCCCACAGCGTCCGTGTGGAAAGTGTGCTCCCCGACACCCACTCATGATGCGCATCTTCAACATATGAAGTAACATATTGTTAGAAATGCTGCTTTCAGCACATTGTAGCACACGGCCAATGTTCGCACAAACTGCAACCTCTGGGAGAAATGTTGAGACTCATTGCAGTAAAGCCGCCGGGACAGGCTACGGTAAATTTCACCTGCTATTCCCCCACATCAAGCACAACCTCACACATACAAAAACACCACTCTGAATGATTCGACTAGCTTGGACTGATGTGAGCAATCGCTGCGAACTGTGCCACCCTATGAACTTAAGCGCATTCTGTGAGCGTGGCCTGCCCAGCACTCTGCTACCCCATTCCAATTAGCAATGCTCAGCAGCAAGCTCAGCCATAGAAACATGCAAATCCTATCCAGCTGTGAGCCGCTAGAACCATGTCTGCATGTTGCAATGCTGTCGCTGCGTCACCGCGCCTCATTGAAGACGACGGAGCCATCCTTGGCTAGGCGGCCCAGCTTAGAGGCTTTGGCCCAGGTGCCTGGCGGGATACTACGAGGCATCTCTCTCTCTGCCCGCTTCCCTGCCCCTCGCCCAACATTGTCAATGGATGTCAATGGCAGGTCCCCTCTGACACAAGTTCCAGGTTCCTCTGCGGCACGGTTGGTTGTAGGCAGCCAAGTGCCGACATACTCCCACTGAAAAACCGACGCTGACTCAGAGTTCCTGAAGGGTAGCTGGATAGATGGATTAGATTAGATAGAGAGGTAGATAAAGAAATGACAAATAGATAAAAGGAGAGATGAAACAGATACATAGATAGAAAGAGAGATTAGATAGATACGTAGAAAGAGAGATTATATAGATATAGAGAGACTAGATAAATACTTAGATAGAAAGATACATTAGATAAATAGAGAGATGAGATAGATACACAGAAAGAACCAGGGGTTAGATAGATAAATAAGATAGACGAATTAGATAGATAGATGGATAGATAGATAGATAGATGGATGGATGGATGGACGGATGATAGATAGAAACATCGGGGAAACAGTCTCCAACTCCTTAAGCCACGGCTGTAGTGAACACAAGCCCCTTTCCGCCTGTGGACACCGTGGACAACTCCACACGGTAGGTGGCACCCCGAAGTCGTTGGCTCAAAGCCGCGGAGACGCCCGTGAAGCCTCACCGCGCCAGACTGGTAAGTTGGCAAAAGAGAGCCCACCCCGCACATAGAGCCCTCCGACGAACGGCTGAACAGTTATAAGTTAAAAATAGCTAAATATCCTTTGCAAGGTCTTGACTGTCCTGGCTGGCCCTTCCTTCAGTCCATTGCCCAGCAGCTCTCCAAATTCAGGAATTGCAAGCTTTCCACATAAACCTTGGCAATAATGCAGCGACTGAGCGGCAAGCAGCACTTGCTATGTTATGTGAATTGCTGCTCGGCCATGTGCACGCAAGCTGCTTGCAAACCAACTGCGCATCTACTCCTCTGCTCCCTATGATGTTCGCACGGCGTGAGTCTGTCCTTGCTGCTTGGTAGCCGTGATGCGGGGCGAAAACCTTGGATCTTGCCACAACACAAATCTGCAAGCCCGGCGACAGCAGTGGCTCGAAATGCTTGAACATTGGTTTGCAAGCAAAAGCTTGTCAGCTTGCCGAGTCACTTGCAACCAAACAAGGGTGGTTTCAGACTTGATATGCCAATGTTCAATATACGTTGTTTGCTCCATCAAAACGAAGTCAGTCATGGGCGCGATTAATTCATGACAGCCATCTGGTCTGGAATCAACACCTTGCGCCAAAGAGAACTACTCAACTGTTGGATTCTTGTGGCATCATCGAAATACCCAATGCCCCAAAAGCTCAAAACGCACCAAACGCACCGAACTCACTGCCACAGCGCTCTGCGCCCACCAGCGGCAGCAGCTTTGAGCCCTTGGGCAGTGGCCGCGAGGCACGCCGCGGTACAATCCTCGGAAGCCGTTTGCAAGTGGCAACATGAAGAAAAAACCGTGTGGAGGCATCCATGCACACGCGAATGGCCATCCACTAGCCAAGCATGGGTCCTCCTTCCGTGCTCAGTAGCAGCCAAAGACTTTACTTTAACTTATCTCTCGCCCAAGTTGGACCAAAAGTGCGTCTCTTTCAAACGACCAAACCATTTCCTCCCACCATTCAGCCCACGCATCTGCTCCCAGTGGTCCCACAGTCTAGTTGTCGCATCCACGCCTTCAGCCTTAGCTGACACGTCAACGCGAGATTGAAAACATGATGTATACAAGGTTTGGGCTGGTCTGAACGTGAGGCTTTCGGGTTTACATTTTACCAAAAGGGAACCTCCCTATTTGAAGAGTCACACGCATATATGAAACACCCCCACGCGCGAACGCAGCCACAAACACACACACACACACACACACACACACACACTTAAACTCCCGAAGGAGGTTGCTCATCTTCGAGTACAACTTTCGAGTACAACTTTCGGCTTGCAAGACACTTGGCTTTCCGGTAGAATCGAAACCGCTACAGAATCAACAAGCAGCACTTACAGCGAGAGAAACAGCGGGCCAAAAGGACATTGTATCACTCGCAGGTACACAGAGCTGATCAGGCTCTGCTTCCCGTGCAATCAGGTAGCTTCGTTGGACGTGGTTCCTGATTGCACGCCACGTCCCCCTGCTATGACTTCTGAACTGATTCCAGGGTAGATCTGGAACTCGGCACACACACGCCCCCGTACGGGCGAAGACCCCAACAAAAAACGAAACAGGGCAAGCGAAAACAAAAGAAAACAGAAAGGCCCCAAGTTGGGAATCCGCGGGCAAAACCCCAAACAAGAAACAAGAAAAACAAGGGAACCAGGTTTAGGGTCACCGACGAGGGCAACAACCCTAAACAGCGCAAAAGACCGACCTAAACCTCGAAGACGACGAACGCCGCGAAAGGTGAACAGCCAGAAGAAGAGCAGGCCATCCCTAAACGGGCGAAGAGGAAGAGCACGAGGTAGCACGAAGAAAAAGGAAAGAGAGAAAAGGAGAGAGAGAGAGAAGAAAGAAAATAAAAGACAAGAAAAGAAAAGAAAAGAGAGAACGAAAAGGAGAGAGAAAAGAGACGAAAGAAAACCGAAAACTAGGGAACAAAGAAAAGAGAAAGAGAGCAAGAGAGCAAGAGAGCAAGATTGCGTATTTAGGGCGTCGCAACCCGCCCGAGAGAGAAGAAGAGGACGGGAGAGAAGAGGAGGAAGAAGGGGAGGAGGAAGAAGAAGAGGAAGAAGGAAGATGTGCGTATTTAGGGCGACGCATCCCGCCCAGAAAACAAGGAGGAAAAGGACCGCAACTCGAAGAAGAGGACAACGAACCCCGCACAGGGGCCTAGAGAAAGTACACCTGCAGCCAACGGAAGACGAAGAAGACGACAAGCCAAACTGCGTGAGGGGAACGAGGAGCGCGAGCAAGAAGTCAGACTGGAAGAGGACGACGAGGAAAAAGGCAAACAGCCAGAAGACGGAGAAGCCATCCCTAAGCGGGCCAAGAGGAAGAAGACCAACACGCGGGTGACGAAAGGCACGAAAAAGAGACCGGGGGGAAGCAGAAGCCATCCCTAAACGGCGACGGACAAGCGGATGACGGGGGCGACGTTGGAGCAACCACAAGAACAAACACAAGAAAAATGGTTGACGCAGTATTCCCTTTAGCGAAACCTCATTTCTGCTTAAAGTGAAGTTCGCCGTCCCGGAGCCACACGATGGGTGCATCCGAGGGTCCCCCAAAACGGGGTGAACAGACTTAAACTCCCGAAGGAGGTTGCTCATCTTCGAGTACAACTTTCGAGTACAACTTTCGGCTTGCAAGACACTTGGCTTTCCGGTAGAATCGAAACCGCTACAGAATCAACAAGCAGCACTTACAGCGAGAGAAACAGCGGGCCAAAAGGACATTGTATCACTCGCAGGTACACAGAGCTGATCAGGCTCTGCTTCCCGTGCAATCAGGTAGCTTCGTTGGACGTGGTTCCTAATTGCACGCCACGTCCCCCTGCTATGACTTCTGAAACGGATCCAGGGTAGATCTGGAACTCGGCACACACGCACACACACTTAAACACACACACGCCCGCGCGCCCGCGCGCCCGCCCGCCCGACCATGGTTTGTCCATGCCTCATTTTCTTTCGAAATCGATTACACAATCAACAAACAACGCGCGATCAGACTCTGTGGAGCTGTGGCTAAGAAGTGAACAAGCATGCACGGGCATGCGAGGGACAAGCCAACTGACACAGCATGGTGACGGCGTGTGATTACAGCGGGATGAAGCGGCTGTAACACATACTTAGCAATTTCAGAAAAGGCAACAACAAAGTTCTTCAACCTCTCGCTGCACAGAAGCGAGGGGATGTCAGGAGCCAGCCGTCTCAAGTTGGCCAAGCTTGTCTAGACCTACTTTTAATGGTCGAGGGACATTACTTTTATAGCCTTTGGTTTGTTTAATGGTCGAGGCTATTTAAAGAATAGTCGATCAAGCATAGGGCACACACACAAACACGCACACACGCACACACGCACACACGCACACACGCACACACGCACACACACGCACACGCACACCCACACACACACACACACACGCGCGCGCACACGCACGCGCACGCGCACACGCACACGCACACGCACACGCACACGCACACGCGCCCACACGCACACTTGGACACGCGGACACACGCACACGCGCACGCGCAGTCGCACAGGCGCACAGGCACACGAGCGCACGAGCACACGCATACACGCACACGGACACACAGACACACAGACACACAAACAGACAGACAGACAGACAGACAGACAAACAGACAGACGGACGGACGGACGGACGGACGGACGGACGGACGGACGGACGCGCGGACGCACGGACGCACGGACGCACGGACGCACGGACATGGACGCACGGACGAAAGGACGTGGACGCACGGACGTGGACGCACGGACGCACGCACGGACACACGGACGGACGCACGGACGAACGCGCGGACGGACGGACGCACGGACGCACGGACGGACGGACGCACGGACGGACGCACGGACGCACGGACGGACGCACGGGCGCACGGACGGACGCACGGACGCATGGACGCCCGCACGGACGAACGGACGCACGGACGGACGGAGACGGCACCGCCACGCACCGCACCGCACCGCACGGCAGAACGGCACGGCACCTCACGGCGCGGCGCGGCACGGCACGGCGCGGCGCGGCACGGCGCGGCGCGGGCACGGCGCGGCGCGGCGCGGCACGGCACGGCGCGCACACGCACAGGCACACGCAAGCACCCACGCACCCACGCACCCACGCGCACACGCACACGCGCACACCCACACACGCGCACACGCACACACACACACACACACGGACACAGACACACGGACACCCGCACGCCCGCACACCCGCACACGCGCAGATGCCCGCGCACACGCACACGCACACGCACACGCACACGCACACGCACACGCACACGCACACGCACACGCACACACACACACACACACACACGCACACCCACACCCACACCCACACACACACACACACACCCACCCACCCACCCACCCACCCACGCACGCACGCACGCACTCACGCACGCACGCACGCACGCACACACGCCTCACGCACGCACGCACGCACGCACACACGCCTGCACGCACGCTTGCACGCACGCTTGCACGCACGCTTGCACGCACGCTTGCACGCACGCACGCACGCACGCACGCGCGCGCACACGCGCACGTACCCGCGCACGCATGCGCCTGGACTCATACAGGCACCCACGCAAACACCTGCCAGCCGAGCAGCAATGTGCTGAACTCCGTGCATCAAGCCGCTCACCGGCTTGGCCACAACGCCACGCATGCCCTTCAGCAGGCCTTGACCCAGGCCAACCACACCTGCTTCGAGGGAGGGCAAGCAAGCTTCCCAGCATTGGCTGTAAAGTTTATGCTTAGACTCGCACACTGCAGACCACTGAACACTAATTCCGCATACTACGCACTAGCGCTGGCACTTTCAATGTCCACCTGCCATGGCCTTGATGATTCAGCTGGCAGCAACCGCATGGAAGCCCTCACATCTCTTGCCAAGAGAGCGCGTGCACATGCCTGGCCTTTGCGTTGGAAGCCCTGCACTGGCGCTTGGACCAAGCCAGCAATGCCAGAAGCAGTGTTGTGAATAAAGACCTGCCAGGAAAGCACAAAAGCGGTGCACTTCTCCAGTTCTGAAGCAAATCGCTGACAAGTGGATTGCGCAGCAACAAATCACAGGCTACCGTCCGAAACCCAAACCCAGCCGACACATACACACACAGTTACATCCCCTCAAGAGTCCAAGCAGCATCCCGCGAAGAATGTAACATTGCACTTCTGTCTGCATTGTGTTGAGTCGTGCTATGCTGAATCACGCTTTCTTGCTCGGCCCCTGTGGCTTGCTGCAAACAACGACTTCGCAGCCCGTGTTTTGCCTGAGCACCTGCTGTGATACCGTCACCCACGTGATTCACAGTGCTGAGCCTCAGTTTGTGTTAAAAGCTCCAGCACATCCGCCCAGCGCTCCGCGTAGAATGCTGCTGCTAATTAGTGGCAAGCCCCAAGGAGGAATCGAAGATAGCTCATTGCTGCTCCCCGTTGTTTCTGATTGGTTGAGGCCCCTTGGCGCATTGGCCGCTCTGTCCCTTGAGATAGGCAGCTGGAAGTTCGGGTTCTGGTCCCCAGTCTGCGCTAAGGCATCGATAGTGTCACCTGCCCGAACGCACAAGATGTCTGGTGTCTACTGCGAGATGCGTAAAAGTCGTTCTGTGTAATTAAGCATTGAACTATTCTTTCTCTGTCTCAAAGGGAGTCCCCGGTCGGTGGCCTCAAATCGACACCTCCACGAAACCAGCTCTCCGAAAGAGGCACACCCATTTCTGTCAAGCCGGGGAAAGCTAGATGCCGCAGCCTAAGGCTCCGAAGAACTTTCCGGCTGTGGCAGCCGTGCCACCCAGCACACCTGGCCGGCAAGCACTCCAAGCACTGCAGTTCTTTAGTCTGCCTGCCAGCAATCCATGCTCAATGAAGGGTCAGGGGGCTTGAGGACCCCCACACCAGCGAAGCCGATAGAAATGAGATGCAGGAGTGAACCGACTTGCCAACGCCCAGAGCCCT
>CAUJNA010003271.1:448203-493203 GCA_963377175.1 Effrenium voratum
TTTGCCTGGAACATGATTCAATGAGTTGGCTGTCCCGACACGATGTTCTCCAACTTCGACCTAGTCCCCAGCCCAAGCCTGCAGAGCCTTCTGGCAGTCCTCCAGCGCCATCTCCGGCTGGCCCAACAGCAGCCGCACCTGCCCGCGATTCGCGCAGATCTGGGCCACCAGCGTCTTCAACGGCTCGAAGTCCTTGGTCCGAAGCACATGAGACATCCTGGGGGGGCCAACCCCCCCTAAGTGCTGTACATTATATAGGGGCGGCGGGTCTATGATAGATATTTGCGGGGGTCCAACATAACTTTGTACATTTTCCCGTTGCGGTCATCATGTTGGACAAAGTGGTGCGGGGGGGTGGCAAATCAGACCTTCCGCCCCCCCTCAGGTGTACTTTACTTTACTGTACTTACATCTCCTCGGGTGTACTTCCTCGGACACCGGGAGACGCAGAAATGTACACTGGCGGGGGGTGGTAGGGGGGGGAGGATTGGGTGTACTTTTGACGTTGGGTCAAAACCTGAAATCTGTACATTTCCATCTACCCCCCCCCCCCCCGAAAATTGTACACTCTTTCCTCTGGACCCCCTCGCGCACCTCGCAAGTGTATATACAGCCAAAAGGTGCATAGATTCACGTACACCACCCGGTGCATTAGGGAAGGGGGGAGTGATCTTGAGCCTCAATGGTTTAGGAATGCTTGAGTGAACGCGTTGGCTCCGCGCACATGGTGCATAGGAGGAAAAACGAAGCCTTCTCTTGGGACAATTCGAACGCAAGGGCCGATCAATAACAATGCTTTGGCCCTTCCCTTCCTGTCCTCCGCCATCCCCTGGAAGTCATCGATGGCTTTGAGCCCCTGCTGGAGGCCCTGGGTGTAGCAGTCAATGGCTCCCTCCCGGTCCTCTCTGCTGTTGCCCTTCAGCTGCGCGTTGCCCTTTTCTTTCCACTGCTGCACCGACTCCACGAGCTCCGCGAGCTCCCGGCTACCCATGGTCATGGTCAATCAAATTTGCGGATCGCAGATCTGAGGTATGGGATGGTGTTGGTTGGTTCGCTCTGTTCGGCTGGGCCCCTTTGGGTGATAGCGGATGGACCAGCTGTGAACCCAAAAGGCCTCAAAGCGCTCAATAGGCAAGAGAGGCTTCCACCAACCGAATCTTCCAAACAGTGTCGCCTGCCCGTCAAGCCCAGGCTTCCTTGCTCAGTGTCAACCATGTGGCCTGCAACAGAGGTGCCCAAGCCAATGGGATCACCCAGCAAGTTGATGCTGAAGAGGACCTTCCAGAATTGATACCTGCGCTGTGCCAACGTGAGTATCATAACACTTCAATTCAACGTGTGCCAGTGTACCAATATGCTTTACCTGAATGAAGGCGCACATGCCAGTCTTTACATAGTCACGCACCAGGCTCTCCGCGAAGGGTGTCAGGTCTTGGAACGTTCTTTGAAAGACAGTCCTTACAGGCAACAAGAGCCATGCCAACACCCATGCCAACACCAATACCAACATATGCCAACAGTAGGCGACAACATGCACGCGCAACTGGCGCAAGTGGTGTGCATGGAGTCTGGCAGCCAAGCTCTTCAGCCGGGCGTCTCAGGAAATGAGAAGCGCGGCGTGATGTGCCCAACCCCTGAGAGCACTCCACTTCCGACCTCGCAGGCCGACAATGCACATGTCGGATCTGGGAAATTCTGAAGTCAGAATTTGCAGGTGATTGGCTGCTCCATTGTTTATTCATTGATGGCTTTCCCACAAAGTGGTCTGGCCAAGGCACGCTACCCAAGCAACATGTCTAACGAAGTAATCACACGATGTTGATGGATTCTGGGCGAGCGGCACTGGTAATGACAAACACGAGCCCCTTCTGCGCCACCATGAAGACTTGCCTGCGTGAAGGCAAATCGATAAAAATTGAACGCCACCCACCAACCACAGAAGCACGTCTTGTTTGCATCTTATTGGCCTTGATGTGTTGCACTGTGGTGCTTTGCCTGTTTGCTTTAATTAGCCAGAAAAAATCGCCTTTCGTTTCCGAAGCTGTAGTTTTGACTGCGGCCGCCCCTGAGCCACGAAGTTGGACCGATCATTGGAGGTGCATAGCCGCTGTGCGTGAGATGCAGTCGAGTGGCTTCATGTAGCCGTGGGAGCGATGTGTTAGTCGAGCCAAGATCCGGGCAAGCCAAAGGGACCTAAGATTGCTGACATGCGGAGTGCAAGCAGCCCTGATGCAGCGTAGTAATTGAGTGGAATTTGAGACTCAACATGACTTGTGTTGGTACGCGCCGGGCGTGCACCGTGAAGACATGCAAAGGGCTTGCCCACCGCATTCACACCGTACCAAGACCGAATGATGCTTGCGAGTTTCTGCCACTGTGCGTCTTGTTGATCGTCCGTGTCCTAATAGGCTTCCACAGCTGTGTTTTTCTCTCGGAGGTACCTCACGTGCTGAAATCCAAAGCTGAGAAAACAACACGCAAGAAGAAAGTGTTCATGGATACGCCACTCTCGTTCTGTGATCCATGATCTTTGCAATTTGTAGTTGGCCTGCCCAATCATAAGTCAGTCCTCAAGGGTGGAGCTTGCTGAGTCTGATCCCGATGCCGCCTCAGGGTGTTGCAGACGGGGTGGCGCAAGCTGAGCTCTCAGGCATGAAGCGAGCGACACCTAAGGCTTGCCTCGAAAAAACTGACTCACTGCAACTGGCAGCGTGGACATGCTTGACTGCCGTCCGCTTCAGTGGACTCTCTGCACCGCCTTTCCCTGCATGAGGATCTTCATTTTCATCGGCATGAGGATCTCTACTTGGGCAATGAGGGCTCCTGAACCAAGCTTCTTCCCCGCAAATAGGCATACGCATCTTGCTACCATTCTGTGCATCGTGTGAGGCAACGCCCGGCTTTTCACGAGCTCCTAGTCGGAACCATTCCAAGTAGATGGGTCGCAAAGTGGTAGTGCTTGCAGGAAGATCGATACCTGGCGCGCCCTCTGTTCGCACAGCCTTCAGGGTCCAAGGCCAGCACCAATAATGAAGTTTCCGCACAGCTAATCTCTTGCCAGCAGTCCAAACCATTTGCAGCGAACACAAATCCTGCCATCTGTATCACCACTAATTGCCTGCCAAAGGTAACTTGTCCCCAATCGCGGTGCAAGCAGCTGTTTCTAAAGTGGCGCTTCAATGCCAGCCTCCCTCTCGCATGCTCAACACCTGCTTGGCCACGATTTCCCGGTCCTCCTCTGAAGTGCCTGGACAAGAACCCGCCAAATCTCAGGTGTCTGGACGAAGCCCCTCCGCAAGCAGGCTGGCTACCCACCAACCCGACCTTGCCAAAGCAAAACTCCTCTTTTCCCCATTCCCCACCGTGAAGTAGGAGGAAAGCCTTCATGCATCTAGCCAGCGATATTGGTGCCTCAAAAAGAGGGGCCTCATTCAAATGGACGGTTTCCCATTTGGCTTCCTCTGACCAAATCGATTGCTTACTCATGCGCGGGCATAGGCTATCCAACGCCTGCAGCTTCAGCGGCGGAGGAGTTCCCCACATTCGCCCACTCCATGAGCTGCTGCACGATCTGGATCCAGAACCTCTGGGTCCCACCGAAAAATGTTCATTTGGGGAATCTGCTCGTTGGAATCTCTGCGTCGCTCTTTCCAACATTCCTCTTAGGGGGGACAGACCAAGAAAATGGTCTGGAAAAGAAGCTTACTTTGCTGAATGCAACGAAATTCCTTTTTGCCAATCACACAATGCGGGAAGGGCCTGAGGACAATCCACAGAAACAAAACAACAGTAACACGCAAGGCTGATTGGCAAGTTGTAATGCGAAGTGATCCAAACTAATCCGTCACAAGCTGCCTCGAAGCATTCTCACAACTGCTTTGTGGGCAGGCGGCGGCTCTGGCACACCAAGCAAGACATGCAATGCAGCCAGTACCAAACAGCCAAGAAGCCCCACATCCAGGCGCATGATGACGGGCTGCAGCAGAAGCTCCAGTTCCTACCGAAAAACATGGTGGCAAAAACCGGCCTGCTGACCTCCGTGAACAGGACGACGTGCTCAAAATGGGACCAACGGCTTATCACGCCTTGAAGTGCAGAATTCCGCTTGGCAGCTTCTCCATGCCTGAAAGCACACTGCTTGGGCATTGGGAGAATAGAACATTCTGGAACTGACTCAACCTGAAACCTACCAACCCCGGCTCGGAAACAGGTTTTTGTTGTTTTTAAAGCCCGTGAGCAAACTGAATCTGCAAACATAAAGAATCAGCTCACCTGACCTGATGATTGAAACTGCCAACGGCTCACTGTCTTAGTGTCTGTCTGAGAGAACATGTGAGTATCAGTCGGAGAGCAACACAGCTTCAAGCCAAATCCTCAGACACATCCTCCCTGAATCTGAATGCAAGCATGTCCAAGCCCGACAGCAAGGCTACAACTCTACACCCCGAACTGAACCTCGTACCTGCATTACTTACACCTAAATCCTGATCAGCAAGCTACTGTAAACCCAAACGCTAAACCTTCACCAACTGCTGGGGATGCAGCAAATCTTGTTTTCTGCAGAAACTCAAACTGAGGCACCTTGCCGGCGGGTTAGCTCATGCTTTGAATCATCCGAGCTGCAGAAGTACACGAAGGGAATAGTATCGGCTTCCTGGTTGCACGGCTGCCAGAAAGAGTTGGATCCACTCTGGCTGACACGTCAGCAAGACATGAGTCTATCCTCTGCAGCTTGCGAAAAGTTCCTTCTGCTTCACTTGTCTAATGCAGCTGCAGCGTCCGTGCTGTGTTTGTCCTTGCGCTTCTTGTGGTGACGCTCCCGCCGGTCACTGTAGTACCCACTGTCCTGCAGGCGCATTGGAGTTTTCATGGTAGGTGGGCTTGCTGATCATGACTCCAGTGAATGCTCCTAAAGAGACAATGCCGGTGGAGGGGCATGCTGATGCTGCATTTCTTCACGGGAATCTTTCCTTGTCTTTCTACACTTGCTGCCCCTGCCTCTGGGCAAATGATGATTGGTCGTACGCGATCTACCTCTCGCATGTTGTCGATCCTGGTTGTTCAGCGCTCCAAGAGATCCAACACGACGACATTCTTAACCCACTATCAGAGTTTTTGGGGCTTGCCTTGCCTGCCTCAACCATTTTCGCGTGACCAGAGCCAGGCTTCTGGAAGTGGTGCACAAAGAATTGCACTCGTCGCTGCGAAGATTTCTTGCGCAGCCTTGGCCACCGTGAATTGTTGCATGCCACGCACCTGCTTGCCTTTTCACCAACATGGATGGACAAAATGATGACCCTTTCGGGGAACCTGCCCCCAGGTGGGTTTTGTGACCATTGCTTGAATAAGCTGCACTTAGACCTTCTGCCATGCGAGGCATGCATCGAGGCAGCTGGATGTGGTCTACCGTCACACCGAAGAATTCCTCGTCGCCGTTGCGAGCATCGAGCTCGCCGCCAGTACCCAAGCTATGCGGTTTCGCCTGGAACCTCAGAAAGGTGCAAGCCCCTGTTGCTTCAAGAAATAGTCGCACTGGGCAAACACGGGCCATGCGAGCCACGTTGTTCTGTCCTGTGACACAAAGGCGCCGCTTTGGCATTACGTGAGCTAAGCACCCGGCACAAAACAAATGTGCGCACCGGCCAGCTGCAAGTCAAGGTCCCAACCTTGCAGCTCGCCGAGTTGGATAAGGCCCACCCACACCATTTGATGTTGCCACACAAGGCCGCTATGCCACAAGAACTTCTTCAGTCCCCCAAGGGCCCGCATGGTTTTCTCCAAGCTACCAGCGGCGAGCAGCAGATTGATTGCTTGTTTAATGTTTTCCCGATTTGCCGTCGCAACTTGTCGGCCGCAGGATTGCCACTGCAGGATTGCCGGAAGCCAGCTCGGCAACCTTGCCTCTCTTGGCAGCTCGCCGTTACGTCTGCTCCATTCAACAAAACTGGCTGTCAAACTCCCTTGCCATTAAACAAAACAGGTCTACGTACTGTTGCCTGCTGAGGGGCGACAATACCCAATGCCTGCGGCACCCAGCGGCAAACTAGCATGCGTTCTTACTTAGAGGCCGTATCCTCACAGGCCTTTTCCACCACCCTCGTCTATCCAAGAAGCAATCAAAATGCGCAGAGCTCCGCTCAGTGCTCGCAGCCATGAGGTGATGGCGGCTTTCCCTGACGCGTGGCCGCATAGGTCAAAACCCTTGAGACAGATTTTGGCCAGCTCCATTACAAACACGCCAAGTGTCAGAATGGCTTGCCGACTTTGGATCTTGCATCTCTATCGAACTGTCAGACCCGTCCCTCGACCGCTCCTGGCAGAGAAGACCTTGGATACTCCGTCGAACCACCTGTCCACAAAGAGCTTGCCACGACCCGTCTTCCTCAGCGCGCAAGAGTCGACCCTGGCCCCTGGTTTCAGCAGTTTAGCTGCCCAACACTAGCCCCCCGCCTTCCATACTACGATGTGCAAAGTGGTAACGAACCCGTGCCCACGGCAGGCAGTCCCGGCACTTGGCATAACTCGGCGGAACTGTTTGACGCCAGGGCTCCGGAAGCCGGCCCATTTAGGCCCCTGCAGCAGCTCCTGCAATCCAGATTCACAAATGATTCACACCACCTCTAACAGCAAATGATGAGATCCATTTGCCCACCAAGGGAAACAATGGTACTTGTGTAAGCAGGACCCCCCGTTTATTGATGTTCCTATCCATTGATTAGGGGGTGAGGAGATTCTGAACCGGCCGCAAGTATCTAGCTATTATGCTTGCGCGGTGTAATGAGGGACCAAGTCCGTGCGAGACGATTTCCAACTCACGCTCCTCTTGAACCCGTGGGAAGGGCGTGCTGTCATCCAAGCAGCCCCGAGCAAACTCCACGAGGCCTGGCGTTGAAGCCAAGTGCCACTGGCATGAGCTTGCAGCCCCAGCACTTCACAAAAGATAAGATAAAACTTCGCAGTGACTCGGTGATTGACAGCAAAGACTAGGCCGGAAATCCCGAACATCTCAAAATCATCTTGCAGTCTGCCCAATTGGTCGCTGCCTTGCTTGCTCAGCTTTGCCTGGCCTTGCTTTGCTTGGCTTGCTTTTCTTGCTTGTTTGCTCATTTGCTTTGCTCAGCGGGAGCTGGCGTACAAATACTTGAATCCACCTTGTGCAGCTCTCAGGCATTGACACTTTATGGTTCCACACGCAGTGCTTACGCCGGCTGGTTGACCTTGCAGCGCAAGATCAAAAGTGGCTGGTGACCAGGGGGCTATGGGTGGCACGAGGCTGGCTTGGCATGCTGATGCACATTTAGTCACCTTGCATGTTGCTGACGCGCAACTCCATCTTGACTTCGCAGAAGATCGTCAACCTGTTCCAAGGACGAAATTATTGACAATGGATTTTATGAAGCCTGACTGAGTCGGCACATGCGTGCGCAGCAGGTTGGGTAAAATTGTCGCTCTTATCCTTAAGCCTTAAGCTCCTTTGCTGCCAAATGTTTACCAAATAAGCTACGCAACAAACTCAGAGTGGGTCGGTTGTCCACGGCCCTGTTGGGAGATGGGCTTGCAAGGCTGTGCCTTCTTGGCTCAGCACCTCACCGCCCTGCTCTACAAGGAGCTTCCGCACAAAGGCGGCCATGGCATTTTCGGAGAGAAGACTCTGCACGTTCTGATAGCCCTCCTGAGCCAAATGCAGGTGTCTCTCAGTTGCGCCTGTGCGTGTGTGCTCAGCTCCAGGAAATCCTGGATGGTGGTCCGCTGGACATTTATATAAGCGGGCAGGATTGTGAACTAGGTTTTGGATTGGATTTGCGGGTTTGGATGTGGGTCTCTAAGTCTGGCGGTGCATCATTGTCTCCTGTGTGAGGGGCTCGCTCATGCCCACAGTCGCATCCTCTGCGAAGGGCGCGTCCTGAGAGCACAGGGAAACTCCACAACTCCATCACTTCCCAATGGCAGGAATGTTCTTCGATATTCTGCCTTGAGTGTCAGCAAAGGCTGCAGGGCTGCAGGACCATTGGTGCAACCACGTGTCACTTCTCCTACCTTCTGAAAGGGCCGAGTTTGACCGCAGGAGTTCAGCGGGCTCCTCGTCCTGGCAAGGCTTAAGCCAAGTGACTGAGGCCCATATGGTCGCATAAGCAGCCTCGCATCAGCCTCGCAACTTCCCTCTGGCGCCTCCTCAGGCAGCGCAGTCTCATCATCACTACCCTGCAGGCAGTGCCATTCCAAACGTGCCAGAATGTGTTGAAGGAAGCTACCATTGGTGGGTGAAAGGGCCAATCTGACTCGGGGAAGCTGCCAACAATCAACGGTTTATCAGTGGCACGAAGCAGAACTCGGTGTGAGAGTTCACTCTCAACATCCTCAACCAAACGTCCAAAGCTTGAGGGCAGTCGGCAGATGCCGACATTCCAACCTCAGGTTGAAGGCGGCTTGGTGTAAGGATGGCCTGAGCTGAGTCCAGCGTGCCACGCCGACTTTGTGGCATGCACTGCTTTGCCTGGCGCCGGCAGAGCTGAGAAAGACCCCGCAATGACGGCGCTGTTACGGATCCAAAACACTCCTGAGCCGAAGCATTGAGCTTCCCATCTCAGGCCGCTGCTGCCCATGTCAAATTGGCAAGAAAATGACTTCCCTGCGAAAGATTCTGCCAACCTGCTCTTGCGCTTTGAACCCCATGCTACCTGCTTCGAAGGTAAAGTCCTGTGGACTCGCGGAGCCACGCGCCTGATCCATGAGCTCGGCCCAGCTGCGCGCCCCCTGGCCGCTGCGCAGCTGCCGCGCCAGGGACCGCGACAAGCTCTCCAGTCCCGCGGACCTTTGAGGCGCTTTGGCAACTCTAAAATGAAGACTGGCTCCTGGCTACTTCTGTATGGGTTTCGATTCTCCATCAGTTAGAAAAAGATGGAACCATCAGAGACAAATATGTATGTCAAAGAAAGTAGAGTTTTGAGAAAGTGTTGAACGCGTAGCTTAAGGAAGCAACTGCATCAAGCAAAGCTTGGACCCTCACGAAGGCCAGCAGAGAAAACTCGGGAATAAAAAACAAGAGCATCCAGTGCAGCCAGTTTGGCGAATTTGCAGAGCGAGCTCAGCAACTGTGCACGTGTTGCCTGGCATGTCAAGGAGCGGACTTCCAACGCAAGCTAAGGCAAGAGCTTCAAAGATGCTGCCAGCCTCAGACAGGAGGGCAATCGCACCCCCATGACGTGCATGCCGTTGCTTCCAAAGGGTCTGGACTCAGCAAGGCAACGAAAAAGCTGGGCACGCAAACATATGAAACATGTCAAAGCACACCCTTTAGGTGATAGTCCAGGGCAGCGAGAGTCATTGAGCATTTGCTGCGGGCTACGGGCCGTGCTTTTGTTGAAGCATCGTCGTGCTCTGCGGCCCACGCTTGGGCTGCTCGTTCTCTAGCTGCAGCAAGGCTCTCCTACCAGTGACTTGTTTTCTTCCCATCCAGCGCCAGTCCCGAAGATTGTCTGCAACTGGCGTCTACTTGCCCAATTGTAGAACTTTAGTACTCCAGTGCTCAACAGCCTCATCCCATCGCCATGGCTCCTGAGCAGCAGATGCAACACATTGGCTGTCTCGTCCACGTTGTCCCTTTGGGCCAGCAGGTCCTGAAGTCAGAACTCAGGATGATAGCCAAACGTCCCATCAACCCCTAGTCAAAACTACACAATAGCATTGATGCATCTCATCGGGGATCTTCACAAAGGTGTGCTTATGCATAACCATATGATCGTATACATATGCACCCCGTATACCATATACATAGAGCTATACATAGATATATACATGGAAGAAACATGGCTGAGAGATGGGTGTTCTGTGGGAGGGGTGCGTCACTTCTGCGTTCCAGCTTCTGGTTGCTAAGTCTTGCCTGCTTACGCCGAGTTGCCACATTGCAAAATGAGGAAAGTAAGAGATGCAACAACCGCCTTGCAGGGTGCCCACTGGACGGGTTTTTGCAGATACAGCCGGCGAGGCATTTCGGATTTAAGGCAGCCAGGCGGCGAGCTATTTGCAAACTCTCTTCCCCAGCGGCGAGATCGTGGTCCTTCATTGCTTCCAGCGGCGAAATTCTTGGCAACGCCAAGAGCGGCGAGATTCTCTACGAGTGGCTCTCCGCCCAGCCCTGGCCCTCGAGAACCAGAAATCTCTCCAACTTGGGCCTGGTGGCAACCCCCTCAAAGTGGCTGGCTACTCTGGGAGTAGCTCTCCCTGCCTAATTGTGCGTTCTTTCATGGGTGATTTTTGCCCAAGTCTGTCTGCCCAAGATTGTGCTGGTTCCTGAAGCACTCAGTAAGACACAGCAAGCAGGAGCGGAGAGCTACTCCCAGAGAAGCTCTCCACTTTGAGGGGCTTCTGGCTCTCGAGGGCAGGGCTGGGCGGAGAGCTACTCGTGTGTTGCCAGCATCTCGCCGCTGGAAACAATGAAGGACCACGATCTCGCCGCTGGGGAAGAGAGTTTGCAAATAGCTCGCCGGGCTCGCCGCCTGGCTGCCTTAAATCCAAAATGCCTCGCCGGCTGTATCTGCAAAAATCCGTCCAGTGAGAACCCTTCAAGAGGTTTATTGCATCTCTTACTTTCCTCCTACTCATGACCTGCCCAGCCTGCTTTCACCTTGGCAGCATTTTGCAATTAACAAACGGCAGAAGTGACGCACCCCTCTCATAGAACACCCATCTCTCAGCAATGTTTCTTGTAGATATAAATATACATATACATATCCGCCGACCCTTTCTCTAGAAAGGGGAGGCGCACGGGAAGGGTGGTTGGCGCATAAGTATGACCAAAGTTTCATCCTCATCAGCATCAGCAGCCATGATGATTGTTATCATCACAGTCATCGTCATCATCATCATTCTTATCATCATCTCTTTCCTATTCTCTTATCCTTATCATCATTGTCATCATGGTCGTCGTCATCTCTTGTCAGGCAGCATTGGTGATGCAGAGGATGCTACGATGATAGTTATCATCACAGCCGTTAGTGATGCCAAGGATGCTACGATAATAATTATCCGCGGGTGATCACGATCATCACGCCCGTGCCATTATCATCATGGTCGTCGTCATCTCTTATCACGCAGCATTGGTGATGCAGAGGCTGCTGCGATGATAGTTCTCATCACAGCCGTTGGTGATGCTAAGGATGCTACGATGATAGTTATCATCCTTGTCATCATCTTTATCATCATCTGATCATCACCTAGCATCATCTAATATCTTATTATATATAGAAATCAAAAGGGACGTTGGACATCTTTGGCAATGGAAAGAATGCGATGATGATAGTTATCAAGGAACAAGTAGTGATGCAAAGGATGTTGTGATGATAGTTGTCATGACGCGGATGATAACGATCATCACGCCCGTGCCATTATCATCATGGTCTTCGTCATCTCTTACCACGCATGATGCAGAGGATGCTGCGATGATAGTTATCATCACAGGTGTTAGTGATGCTAAGGATGCTACGATGATAGTTATCATCCTTGTCATCATCTTTATCATCATCATCTTTATCATCACCTAGCATCATCTAACATCTTATTATATATAGAAATCAAAAGGGACGTTAGACATCCTTGGCAATGCAAGGGGTGCGACGATGATAGTTATCAAGGAACAAGTAGTGATGCAAAGGATGTTGTGATGATAGTTGTCATGACGCGGATGATAACGATCATCACGACCGTGCCATTATCATCATGGTCGTCGTCATCCCTTATCACGCAGCATTGGTGATGCAGAGGGTGCTGCGATGATAATTATCATCACAGCCGTTATTGATGCTAAGGATGCTACGATGATAGTTATCATCCTTGTCATCATCTTTGTCATCATCTGATCATCACCTAGCATCATCAAATATCTTACTGTATATAGAAAGCAAAAGGGACATCCTCGGCAACGATGATGATAGCTATCAAGGAACAAGTAGTGATGCGAAGGATGTTGTGATGATAGTTGTCATGACGCGGATGATAACGATCATCACGACCGTGCCATTATCATCATGGTCGTCGTCATCTCTTATCACGCAGCATTGGTGATGCAGAGGATGCTGCGATGATAGTTATCATCACAGCCGTGAGTGGTGCTAAGGATGCCACGATGATAGTTATCATCCTTGTCATCATTTTTACCATCATCTGATCATCACCTAGCATCATCTAACATCTTATTATATATAGAAATCAAAAGAGACGTTAGACATCCTTGGCAATGCAAGGGATGCGACGATGATAGTTATCAAGGAACAAGTAGTGATGCAAAGGATGTGGCGATGATAGTTGTCATGACGCGGATGATAATGATCATCACGACCGTGCCATTATCATCATGGTCGTCGTCATCCCTTATCACGCAGCATTGGTGACGCAGAGGCTGCTGCGATGATAGTTCTCATCACAGCCGATGGTGATGCTAAGGATGCTACGATGATAGTTATAATCCTTGTCATCATCTTTGTCATCATCTGATCATCACCTAGCATCATCTAATATCTTATTATATACAGAAATCAAAAGGGACGTTGGACATCCTTGGCAATGCAAAGGATGCGACGATGATACTTATCAAGGAACGAGCAGAGATGCAGAGGATGTCATGACGCGGATGATAGCGATCATCACGCCCGTGCCATTATCATCATGGTCGTCGTCATCTCTTTTCAGGCAGCGTTGGTGATGCAGAGGACACTACGATCAGCGTTAGCATGACAGTCATCCATTGCCCAATTGTTTAGGATTTGAGCCCCGGGCCAGGGCGCTGCTGAGAGAGGCGCGGTAACCGACTGAGCTACGGGGTCTTTGGGGTGGCAGCCAGCCGAGCTTGTCCTCGTTTCTGTGACAGATGTCCTCGTTTCTGTGAAATCACTGCGCGTGCAAAAATTGGCAAGTTGCAGGCGTTTTACACGATTTTGAGGCCACTTGACAGACTTGACAAACTTGACAGCCCGGAATCCAGGAGCAGCAGCGAGCTTTTTGTCAGGGAAAGCACCTCAAATTTTTAATTTGAGGTGTGGGAGTGGCATCTTTTTGTCAGGGAGAGCACCTCAAATTCAATATTTTTTTAATTTGAGGTGTGGGGGACTTTGTTTTGGGCTGCATCATCGTCATCATCATCACTTGTGCCTCTTTTCTAGCGAGCTTTTTGTCAGGGAAAGCACCTCAAATTCATGCTTTTTTAATTTGAGGTGTGGGAGTGGCATCCTTGTCTCTTTTTCCTGGTGAGCTTTTTGTCAGGGAGAGCACCTCAAATTAATATTTTTTTAATTTGAGGTGTGGGGGACTTTGTTTTGGGCTGCATCATCGTCATCATCATCATCCTTCTCATCATCATACGGCCGGCTGAGTCACAATATGTCACAATCAAGACCAGGTTAAAACATGCAAGTAAACATCAAAAGGGCAGCTGCAGCCATTGATTGGGGCTGTTTGAAGGGGCCGAAGGGGCCGGGGTTTACCCCTCCCCTTACCCATCCCCACAGGGGTGCCTGTGCCGCCGACTTTCTTTCCCCCATATGTGTCAGCCCATAGTGGGCCGGCAGGTTCAAGAAACACAATTCGGCTCTTGGGGGTACCTCTTCCCAGAGCATGGGCCCCAACTTGGGCCCAGTTTTGCGCAAACACTGAAAACACTGTGCTTTTCTACGTTTTTGACGGCTGGAAAGGCGCAAAATGTGGAAACCTGCTTAAGGTTTTCGCTCAAGACATGAGCAAAACACTGTGTTTTTGACACTTTCGCGTGGGCGCAAGGCCTCGGAAAGCGTGAAAAACATAAGTTTTTCACGGAAACCTGCTTATTGGTGAGGCTTCACTGGCCCCCGCCAAACCCGGCTTTGGAGATTGCATTGCCTACAGCGAAGTGTCTCGAAATAAGAGTGAGTGAGTGAGTGAGTGAGTGAGTGAGTGAGTGAGTGAGTGAGTGAGTGAGTGAGTGAGTGAGTGAGTGAGTGAGTGAGTGAGTGAGTGAGTGAGTGCGTGCGTGCGTGCGTGCGTGCGTGCGTGCGTGCGTGCGTGCGTGAGTGAGTGAGTGAGTGAGTGAGTGAGTGAGCAAGTGAGCAAGTGAGTGAGTGTGTGTTGAGTTGACGTCAGCGTGTGTTGTGACGTTACTACTGTGCACTACCTGACATCTTAGTAGATGTTTTTTGCCACACGCTTATGGGCCTGCTTCCTTCCGCAAACGTGCCTCGCGCAAGTTGCCCCGTGCTTTGAACAGATTGCAGTAAACTGAGGCTGCCGGCGCGGCCGGTGGTGCGTCAGCAACGTAAATCCGGCCGCGCCCCCCGAAGGGGGCGAAGAGGCTGTGTGTAGATCCCTCCCACCCGCTGGGGAGGGGTTTAGCCCTCCCCTTACCGCTCCCCACAAAAGTGACCCCCTGCGCCGCCGACTTTCTTTCCCCCATATGTATCAGCCCATAGTGGGCCGGCAGGCTCAAGAAACACAATTCCCAGTCTTGCGCAAACACTGGAAAACACTGCGCCTTTCTACGTTTTTGACGGCTGGAAAGGGGCAAAATGTGGAAACCTGCTTAACAGTGAGGCTATACTGATCCCCATCTAAGCTCGGTTTTGGGCATTACCTTCAGGCATAAGGCCGTGCGCCCGATGCTGCCGACCATGCGCAGAACATGAACATACTTTTTTTGCGCTGGGCCCGCTCTCATAAGGGGCGAAGGATTTGCGGATTGGTTTAGGCGATTTTTGTAGCATCTCCCCGCGGCGTCCAAAAACGAGCGTTTTTGGGGGGTGCCTAATACTGGACAACACCCCCAGCAATGCCAGCATCATCCCGGATAATGCGGATGATGCTATGCATGCTGGCGATGCGAAACAAGGGGCTGAAGGGGAAATGCAAGGAAACAGGAGTGACTGGAAGTGAACGAAATGCAAGTCAAAGGAATTGCACGGGCACTGGAGAGAAACCGAGATGCAGGAAAATGCAAGGGACAACAGGAACGAAAAGGGAGAGGAATGCGAATAAAGGAGCCTTCAAGGAAATGAAGGGAGCTGAAACGGTAGTGAAGTGGAAGGAAGTGAAAGGACATGCCAGGAAACTGTCAGGGAAGACATGCAAAGGAAGTAAAGTTCGAACCATCCCGAGAACTAGCAGAACTTGGAGGGAAAGGAGATGAAAGAACGGGAAGGGGTGCCCGGTGGGCGGGGTAGCATGTCGCCGCTGGGCAATTAGACTGCTAGCTTTAGCTAAAGGGGCTGCACCCTGGTGCCGCCGACCCTTGCGCTGCCTAAATCCGGCACCTCTGCATCACCAGCTCGGGCTTGCGGTTTTGCTTGACTGTGGGAAACCCTCGCGAAGCATCGACGTATATGCAGGGTTTAGGCCGTGGCTGACATCGTCAGGGTCTGGGGTTGGGCCTGGGTGATGCTTCAGCGGGGCTTGGTCTGCATCATCAAGACTTCCTTCCAAAAAGCCTCTCCACCCAAAAAGCACTGTTTTTAAGTAGGTATCGGAGGGGTATAAGCGAGGCTCATGTTTGCGCATTTTGGCGCCAAGCGCTGCCGGGCATGCCGGCGAGGCTGGGTCCTCGCTCTACAAAACGCTATAAATACCGCAAAAAACTGCTGTGCTGAGCGTTTCTGCTGTTGTTCTGTCCGTTTTGCTTTTGCTGTGGCTGGCTCGCGTGCTGCGCGGCCCTTGCTTTTTTCGCGTTGGTATTCGGGCCTTCTGGCGCGCACGCGCGCGACCCCGGCCACAAAACGCTGCTATTTACGGTGTTTCGTTGCATTTGCGTTTCCAGCCTGGCTTGCGGGCTGCTCTTTTCGGGCTGCTTTTTTTGGGTCCTCTGGCGCGCGCGCGCGCGCGACCCCATGTCAGCCTTCTGGGTTGGGGCCCGGAGAAAGCCGGCATCCCCGGCATTTTCTGGGGTTAAGGTGGGCAACATGCATAACCTAACCAGCCATATCATAGCGGCGAAACCCAGCGCGGGTCTGCAGCAGTGGGCCACGCAATGGGCGGAGCAGGTGGCCGCTGGCCACAGATGAGTAGCATTGTTATTATCATTAGGGCAGTAGCAGCAGCAGGAGCAGTAGCAGTAGCAGTAGTTGCAGCAGTAGCAGTAGCAGGAGCAGGCAGCAGTAGTATTAGCAGCCCATTCTAAGAAAAGAGACACATAGGTTGTTTTTGGCCAACGCATCGTATTCGGCGGGTGTTTGGCTAAGTCCCGCAGAAATACACGCTACGTTAGAGGCGTAGCCGGCTAGAGGCCGCAGGCCCAGAAAAAAAAATATATATATATATATATATAGATAAATATATATATATATATATCACACACACACACACATATATATATATATATATATATACATTTATATGTTTATATACTTATATCATTTCCTCATACATCTCCCTAGCGCTGCCCAGCCGTATGGCTGTCCCCAAGTCCACTCCTCGTAGGCCTGGGCCAAGGTCCGCACGGACCGGGCCCAGGACATGGCCGGCAGCTCCTCCAGCAACTGCGACAAGGCTGGGAGCCGGGAGGAGCGCGCCACCTGAAGCGGTGGGGGAAACCCGGGAGGGATCCAGTATCATTGGACTCGCTCTCTCGCTCATTGGACTCATCGAACCATTGGATCTAGAATGATTTAGAATTTGTCATTTGTCTCATCTGGAAGCCAAAAGGCTAAGGAGTTGAGAGCCATTGATCCTGAGCATGATCTGAGCTTTTCCGCATCTTGTCCGCGGGTGGACCGCTCTTGTTATCATGGGGGAGCCGTGTTGGACAATATTATATTGAATAATATTGAGTTGTCGCGTTTGGACACTCAACTAAACAACAGGCTCAAAGCCACCCGTTCAAGAGCAAACCATGTCAATGGGTCTCGCTTCGGGGTGAAACTGGGGGAATTGCCCGCCAAACAAAAAGGTATTTGTCGAAATTGTTCTGCGGCAAGCACCGGAACATAAGTTGCCAAAGTTGCTATCCAGTGTACTCGGACCAATCTCTACTTGCTAATCTGCTGCTTGCTTGTACCAAATTAGTCCTTCAACTGGCTCCGGTTGTTGAAAGTCTGGCAAAAGGGTGCACCAACCTTTTACGTGCCAAAGCAACGTAAGTTACCTAGGCCTTACTATAATCCCAATACAACCGGGTAGAAGCCGGTATCCTAAATGTTCAACGGGGAGTTTGGGTGCTGCTTCACGTGGGTTCCTGAATTTGTCTGCTTCTTGTTGCATGATCCTGTACTTTAGTAGCAGAGGCATCAAACTGTCTGTCGCCAAGAGGGCTGGCAAAAGCCAGAACAGCACAGCGCGAGCTACGCATGCTGTCTCGATTAGTGATGCATGTTTGACGAAGGGCTTTACAGCCCCAAGCGCAACTTGCCACATGCGATGCCCAATCCCTCGCCGTGTTGAGCTAACCAAAGCTACCGCTACAAAAGGAAGCATTGTCAATCTCCAGCTAGGTGCAAGTGACGCCATCATTGCAATGCGAGCGGCGAAGGCGGCAACGTCCCCATCGTCCGCTGCAAGCCCACATGAGCCCAACCTTAGTGGCCAGGTTGCAAGATGTTGCAAGGGACTTCAGCCAACCGCTGCCCTTCGCCAGGATCTGAAGTCTGTGAAACGGGTGCCACACCGTGCCACACACACCGCCTTTGCAAACCCCTCCGCCATAGAGTGCAACTTGCTCTTGGCACGCCAAGAAAGGACGCCAACAGCTACCCTCGCTGTCCATCAGCAATGGCCGAGGGACAGCTCCTTGATGAAAACGGCCATCATGTGAGGGCACATCATAGCTCTCCGCCGGCCAGCCTCCGTGAGCATTGGCCTCTTGGGTTCCCCCACAACGCCTGCCACAGCACATGGGGCAATCTGCACACACCGCTCACTGCCTGCATTCAAACAAGCATTGTTTCGAAAGCGCCCCCCACACAGCAGCCCTCCCTGTGCCTTTGATGATCATTTCTTGCCGCATGTGGCGCAGTGATGATGTCGCACCTGGCCGGCACCAAGCTGGGTCCATCTCCGTCAGCAAAAGCGGCATAAGCTCAGCAACTTCGGTCCCCGTGCCTTCGCCACCTTGCATCTGCAACAAATAAGCACAACAAAGAAATGCACCGCTACTTCTGGACAACCGGAAAAAAAAAGAGACACGCTTTAGCCTGATGACCACGCTGCTGCGATGGGGAACCATGAGTTCAACATACTTTGATTGCACATTGCATGCGTTTGCTGTAGCATCAACCGCAGGCAGGTCTGGCGTTGAACTCAGCTCTGCACTTTGTTGTTGCGCAAACTCCATCACCGCAGCTTCCGCACATTGGCTGTCTAGGTCCTGCTTGCAGCTGCATTGCTTGGTGGATCCAAAATAACAGCGAACGCTTTGAGATGACTCTTGGATCTTTGAGGCTTGTGCCACTTTGGCAAACTGCTGCAGGATCGACGCCAAACCAATCGCAGGCAACAGTGCCCGCAAGCAGATGTCCTTTGCCACGCGCCACACGTACTCTTCCATGGACTTGGACTCCTGAAGCCGAGAAGTCAGACTCCCATGCTAAGAGAACATCTGAGTAGCGTTTCTGGAGGGAAATTAATGCCAGTGACATATCGCACGCCTACGCCGGCGCCTACGCCATGTGCAACACCATTCGGAACGGCATTTGCAAGGTGCTACGCCCGCCTACACGGTGGCTGCGCGGCGTGTTCTGTGCCAAGTTAGCATGCATAAGCCTTCAGAAATCATCACCTGATCACATGAAACCCTCTGGCTTCTGATCTAGACTGCTGACGAGAGCCCAAATCTGACCATGCCTTCAGCGTTGACAGCATGATCCAAAAGCTACAGCCTGCGCAAATGCCTACGCGGGGCCTACACTGAGCCTAGGCGAAAACTAGTTAAGCTCCTGGGTAATAGGCTGAGCCAGAACGCCCTGCTAACCTCAATGCCAGCAAGCCGCCACATCTGTTCCTTTAGGTTGCAGCTGCAGCTCTCAACTGGTGCAAGAACAAACAAGCAGGTCACAAGGAAGCTGATTTCCACTCTCCTTTTCCCCCTTCACTGCAGAAAACAACAACTACTCATCCGGAGCCGGGGGGGGAGCTTCCGTTCGACAAACTCACAGCCTACAGCCTAAAAGTATCGCAACAGCAACAGCAGCAGCACTGGCACCCTTCAGCAAAGCTCATGCTTGCAGTATGATGCAAGGGTCAAACATGCCATTCACTTCCTCCAGCATGCACAATTCTCCATGGTCGAAACTCCCTGGCCCAAACATGAAGTTTGCCACAAAACAGCTAAGTGGTCCTGCATCAGCACCACGTCGTGAAAGCCCTCTTCACTCAGCGGAGCACTGGCGGCTGTGACCTCCTCACCCTCATCCAGTTTCAGCGCCAGTCCCGGCCCCACTTTGTCCGCCTGACACGGCAAAATGCCAGGCAGGCAAGCGTGCGTGCTTGCCATCAAAAGATGAAGCATGAGATGGCCTGCAATGTCTGTCCGCTGGGCGATGATTGAGTGAAGGGATGGTAACAGTATGGCCCCCCGCCTCCAAAGTCGACAGGAAAAGCGGGATCTTTAGCCAGCACAAAGGGGGTCATGCACTGTTTTTCATGCACTGCTTCCAAAAATGCTTCGTTGGCCAGGGCATAAAGGTGTCTGGGGTGACCTGAAGCACTTGATTCAAAGAGGCCGCTCAGGGGCTTCAGGGGCTTCAGGGGCTTCAGGGGCTTCAGGGGCTTAGTGATATCGTGCAGCTGGCGGCTACCTGTCGTTCCCCGCTCCGCTTGCCGATTGTTGAACAATCTACTCATCACTCATCACTCACTCCGCAACTTCTGTTCCACGTTCCTCGAAGAGAAAAAGCATATCCTGCTGGGCGCAGCCCCGTGTGCACACCCACGCATTCAAAGTGTCAGTACCGACAGCTCCCAAACCGCAGGAAGCGTGAGGAACAATGAATCAAATGAATAAATAACAACAAAATAAATTAATAAACAAACTTTGGGGAAACACAAAACACCAGCAAAGAAATTGGCTATCATTGTTCTCTTACTTCAAACTGACCACCCCGGTCACCAGCCTCATACATCTGCTTGCGGTCGGTCCACAAGTCCTGCGGCCAAGGAAGGCACGGAGCCTGAAGTTCTTTGCTGGCTGCATCTGCAACAGGAGGCGGGTTTTTGTCCGGTCGGGGGAGGGTGGACTTGACTTCAGAAGGTTTGCGCAACTCCCACTGCGGTGTCCTGAAGGATGAGGCGTTTGTCGTGCTGCGCATGTAGGGGCCAAGCGAACGCCCACCACGTCAAGGGTGGAAGGATCTCGCATTGGGCGCTATCTGGCGCGGCATCGTTTCCAGTGGAAAACCAGCGGAAAACTCGTGTCAAGAGCTGAGCGGTACCCCGCGTCTTGTCCAATGCACTCGCGCAGTCACATTTCCGTCAAGCGCTCGGGCCTTTGAAGCGCACAGCAAGCGTCCGGGAAGGCGACCAATTCTCAACGCGGTAGGGGGGTGGTTCATCCTGAGCTCAATACCCCCAAAGCACCATGACCCCAAAACAACGCCAGGCCAAGTGGCACTCAGCACCATGAAGGCTGTGCTATTCCTGACCTTGCAGATTGAAGAAACTGCATATCTGGTTGGGCAAACCCATTTCGGCAGCCAAGAACACACCCTCACGGTTCGGCATGGTTTACAGCACAACCGCGGGGCCTGACCTGCAACACAGTGAAGAACCAGTTAATACACCCAACATCACTGACTTCAAGAACGTTCTGGTGTTGAAGTGTTTATCCTTCATTCCGGCTGAGCAACTACCATGCTAATCACTGAAATCTTCACATGCTTTGCCATTGCTGGGCAAGGCAGGCCACACCCGATCCTGTACTTCACCTGTCTTTCAAGTCATTCCCCAAAATACTGAGTAATTAGGCTGGTCAGAACCTGGTGCACACAGCTCACCGCTTCCTGCATGCTTAGCAGTTGCGCCTAGATTTCAACTCCGCCTGGCCCACTGACCTGGCCATGAAACCATAGATCATGTTACATTTGTCTCTCAGGTTTTGGTGTCAATCTAGAAAGGGCCTCCACTTCTAAATTACCTCCACGACTTCCTGTCGTCTTCCTCAGTGCTTTTCGCGCCTGCACAGAGTAGCGCAGGAAGCTGGTACCGGGCTCGTCCCCGCTGGCGCCCGCACTGCACCGCAGCGCCACTACTTCCTCACTGGTCGAGTCCAGGCTGAGCCATCCTGGGTCTAAATGGTGCAATGCTGCTATTTCCCTCAGTGCTACTTGTATCTCGCAAGTCCTGAAAAGGGTTCTTGTATTTGTTGTGCCCAACCAATTGATAAAATCAATCTTTTGGCATTTAAGCCCCTTACCTTGCTTTCGCAAGGGGAAACTTCAGCTAACTTAAGCTAGCTTTCGCCTCGCGTGGGCCTGACAGACTTGACAGCTGAGTCTCCACTCCACGGAAGCCCTGCAGGCTCACCGATGGCGCTCACATCAGCCGAGGAGGAGCTGCCAATGCCTCAGCACAGCACCCGCCCGACCACCTGCAACTCAAACAGCGACGATGCGAACGTCAAAGCAACGAGCATTCTTAGCTGAACCCGTTTGGGTGCATGAAAAACACACAGACGCGCCGCGAGTGAGCCATGTCCAAAGTGTGTCAGGATTTGCGCAACCCATGGTTGCTTTAAGCGACGCGTGGGGCCGGGCTTCAAGTTGGCCGTGCGAAACCCGCGTGCCATCACTGGAAAGGCGGCTCACGCGAGGTCGTTTTCTGTTCAAGTGTAGTTTGCGAACTGCGCGTTGGCAGCTCCAGCTCGAAAGTCGCAACAAGTCGGTGCAAGTGCGCGAAGTCTTGGCAAAACCCGCTTGCTGCGGCGCTGGCACCTTTTTGCAAAAGAAATCTCGAGGCTCAGCCGGCTGCAAACGCATGTGCAAACGAATGCCACTTTCACACTCCCAATTGTCTTTTGGGAATGGCTGGGCCTGCCTGGCTCCGCCAGAAAACGCAAGCTCAAGCACGTCACGCGAAGGCCGCTGAACGCGTAGCCTTGTCCGTGAGCTTCACGTAGGCCTGTTTCAGCCAGTCAGCAAACTCACACAAAAGTGCCTTACTGCACTTTGTCAATTCGTCTGCCCACATGAGCTCAGTAGGCGTCCAGCGAATGGACTTCTCATTCACGAATTCCTGAATGCTCCGGATGTCCACCATAATGCGCTTCTCCGAAGTCCGCAGGTTCTGGGCGCAAATTGCGTATAGAGGGACTTGCAGTCTGTGACCGGGCAGGTTCTGATTTGAGGATCTCGGCCAAGGTGAGGTTGATGTAGTAGGCTCGGTCCACTGCGTCATCGCATGAGCATGCCTCTGCGGCAAGTGTGCTCCTGCACACTCGGGCTGATCTGTGTGATCGCCATCACGTTGTCAGCGGTGACGGTCTCCGTGCACTGAGGGGCCGTGCTCGGCGTTTGCCCATGAGCTGTCGGCACGATCGCGACATTGCCGAAAGTCAGGCCCTGGTCGGGTGTGTCGAGCGCGTAGTTCAGGGCCTCATAGAGCAAGGACAGCTCCTTGGTGGTGTTCTCGCTCCCACGGTTAGCAAGGCCAACCCATGCGGCCACCTCCGGGCGCGAGCCACTGCAGAGATCCGGCGACGCTCTTGAACTCGGTCCTGTCCTGAGCGGTGAGTGGTTCTTCTTGGCGCCCACGAAGGATCTTGGTGTTGGGCGAAGGTGTGTTCTTGAGGAACTTGCTCTGGGTGACCTTCAGGACGAGGTCCTTGCCCTTCTTCTGCAGTGTGAACCCCTTGCCTTTGAAGTCCAACGGATCTGAAAGCGAGAGCTCCTTTTGGCTGCCCCACTCGAAAAGGTCGCCGAGCTCCTTCTTGTCGTAGTTCTGGGCGCAGGTGACAAGGAAATCGTCTACGTAGACGATCATCAGGCAGCACAGCTCGAAGCGCCCGTGATGCCGCCGGTGCTTGTGAACAGCATTCGGTCGAGCGCGTGCTGACGAAACCCAGCGGATAGAAGTCGCCGAGTGACTTCGCAGCTCCACGTCCGGGGCGCCAAAGCCAGGCCATGGATGTTTCCTTTCACGCGGTACAGGGGGCAGCGAAAGATCCCTGCTACGCGGCGCGCCTCGTCCTGAGGTGGTCTCAAGTACAACTGACCTGAGTGTTTGCCTGGCTCTGGCTCTCCCTGCAAAAACGCTGTCGAGGCGTCTCCTGACCACCGTTCACGCCAGCAGCATATACCGCGAGAAGGTGTCCAAAAGCCACCACTCTGGCCTTGGCGACCAACTTGCCGGGGAGCTTGCTCTTGTTGCGAAAGCGCGCGGCTCCTGAGGATTCTGGTCCTCATCTCAGGGTCGGCTATGATCTTTCTGGCCTCCTGCTCTCTGACACTTGAATCCCTTGAATCCCGAGCGTCTCAAGGGCTCGCTTGGTACGTCGGTACCGATTCTCCTCATAGTCGTTCAGCTTGCGCTTGAAATGAACGGATCCTGCTGCAAATGCGGTTGACGTCAGCGTCCTCCAGCTCTTCCTCCAGCTCGCCCCTCAGCCTCCTTCCTGGGCACATAGTTGATGATCTGCAGCATCCAGATCTGGATCTTGACCGTCTTCTTCCACTTCAAAGGTCAGCGCGGTCGTAGTGCCAGGAGCCTGCGGCGGGGCGCCTCCTCGGTACCTCACACTGGGCTCGGTCCCTTAGCTGAGTTCCAGTCGCTGTCTGACTCCTTGCGCTTGGTGCTGATGTTGTCCGGGAGGCCGCCGAATGGCTTGACGGTGTCGCGCAGTGATTGGGGCGCGCCTTGCGGCTGTGTCTTAATCTTCCTCCGGCGTCTGCGTGCTGGCAATGCGTCAGCGGGGTCCACCAGCGGATCGTCGGCGGGCGTCTTGCTCTCACCACGCTCCGGGCAGTCCAAGCCGGTAGGTCCGGGTGGTCCGCCTCCAGCTTGCCATGCCCTCTCGGCCATGGCCGGGTCTACGTCCACCTCCAGGATGCAGGTGTGCGTCATCATGTCCACGTTGGTCGCCTCGTGGTTGGTCACCATGATGGAGTTGTCCACACGCCGTCATCGGTCTCTCTCCTGGTGGGCTCCGTGGCGACGTAGAAGTTGGTGTCGCCACTGGCAAGCCATGCATCGCCAGCGATCGCCCTTGTCCATGGCATAGTTCCGGGGGCACGAGCTCGGTGGAGCAGGCCGGGTCGGCGAGACGCCAGCGCGCTCAGGCTGCACAGGCTCCTCAGCCGTGGCATCCGGCCGGTAGGGCTCGTCAGCGACCGGCTCATCGAAGTCGTACTCGGTGCTGTCGCTGGTGCCATCATCAGCCTTCCGCTCCATCAAGAGGCGCGAGATGGCCGGCGTAGCGTGCCCGGGGAAACAAGAGCTCAAGGCTCCGCTGCCAACTTGGCAAAACTCGCTTGCTGCGGCGTGGGCGCCTTTTTGCAAAAGAAATCTCGAGGCTCAGCCGGCTGCAAACGCATGTGCAAACGAATGCCACTTTCACACGAAGTACACAAACAGTACAGCGCTATCATGGGCTCCTACTCGGAAACAAGGCAAGGGCCTACAAGCCGAATCCAGGAATGTCTGTTCTGGTGGCTTCTGTGACCCACATGACTACCCAGAACGAATTGGATATTCAGCAAAGTCTGTTGCAAAGGAAACAACCTGAGAGTTTCAATACTGTGCCACAGTGTGGGGCTTGAAGCCGCGCGGCTTTGTCTGCCCTTGCCTGCGTGCATGGATGAAAGCTTTGTCTGGGCCAAGCGTTCGTTTCGAGAGGGAAAAATATAAACTAGCCACGCCAAATACAAAACCAAACAGGTACTGTACTGTGCTTGTGGGGGGAAAGTGAACTCTTGCATGTGCACTTGCCTCGGCACCGGCCTAGGTCAGACCCTCTGCTCGTCACTGGCTCTAGCTTCACGCTTTGCCTGCCCTGCTCTACCCCTGTGGGCAAGCAGCACGCGGAGACAAACACAGGGAAAGGGCAAAGGACAAGGTTTGGACATGAGGGGCCACTTTGGGTTCCTTCTGGCGTTTCATTGTCAGCCACTAAGCAACGCATAGGAAAAACATCAAATTGTGTGGCTCAAACAAATCGCCGTTTTGCGCCAGTAGTCAAATCAAAGCACAAGGGCCTGATGACAAACCATATTTCATTGAACATTGTCTTACGCACCATGTTCCCTCAACCCCTGCTTTCGCCACCTTGCAGAGTCGATGCACCGGTGTTTTAGAATCTGCTCAATTGCAGGCAGGCCACTCCGCGCCAGGAATGCTATGGAACCTTCGCCGGCGCCATCGAGGCAAATCGAGCCTGCCTAGCAACGCGCACGTCGCTGAGAGAGCGGGAATTGCCTTGAGCGCATTTGCAAGTCACATGCAGAACAAAAGCTTGCAGATCCCGGAAGGTACATACAGAAAATGAAGGCCACCCCACTCGGAGCCCGTGGGGCCTGGAGCTGGCAGGTGAAAAACCTGAGCGCGGCAGGCAAAGTCTGGAAACCCCGAAACAGCCCAGAATGCCAGGCCATGAAGGGTGAGGAAACCAAACGGACAATGTAAAATCAACTTGGGCACTTGCATTTACAGGTGCCTGCTCCCCCCTAATAGCACGTGCAGGACCCCAAGAATGCACAAGAAGGATCCTTCAAGTGCACAGCTTACACTTGTTATAAAGCTAGTTTGAGGTGCGACGACCCTCATGGTTGGGGGGCCTTCCTCCAAACATGGAATCTGACGGGAAGACCTTGGAAGACCATCATCTTGAAACGCTGCCCGGTTCCATGACTTTTATGTGTTTTTTGCGTAGTGGCAAGCGGCAACCAGGCAAAAAAGGGTTCCTTTGGCTTTCCCCACGCCAAAAGCTTGCTTCCTCCAAACCTTTCCATTTTCATTCGTTTTCATTGTGGTCTTTGTTTATAGGGGTGCTGTAAAACAATTCCCGCCTGAAAATTGAAGCCCTGGGTTTGAACCAGCACGGTGTTTCGACTTTCCCTGCCAGTTTTGCGGAAATGGTCATGACTCACTTGCGAACACGAGGAGTGAATCCAACACGGCCGCATACGGCCACGTTAGCAACACACTGGAGGGCGTGAGCGGATATCCTTGCTTGTGGTACGGGCTGTGCCGCTGGGCATTCTGCAGTGGAGTGCGCGGGCACCTGTGCTAAATCTGAATGGACTGGAAGTGTGCCAGCCTGAACTCGGTCCATGGGCGCGGTATGCGAGCGCTGCCGCAAGTGGCACTGGTGCTCAACATGGCGGGGCATTAGCGCATGAAAGAGAGTGTCTGGTGCCTGGCTTCATGCATCTTGATCATCTTGATTTGGTTACGCAAGGGTGACAAAAGACTTCCCGCCTTCAAACGCAACAATGGGCCAGTCATCCGAGCGTTTGGCCTGCGCAGCCCGCCCACCAGGCTTTTCGTCTATGCTTTGATGAGTCGGTGGCCAGCGTAGCAAGCTCAATGGCCTAGAATGCCCTAGAATGCCCTGCTGTTGCGGTGACGGTGACCGCAGTTTTGTTGAAAACCCTGCAGCAAAGCGAAGCGTGGTGAGACAACATCCTTGAATTCATCAACATTTCAGCTAAGTGGCTGCATAGAGACCTCCTTGTGGCCCTTCGCACGCAGATCCACAGTCTGGGCTTTGCGATTGCACGAGCACATGCGACCAAATCATGTCCCGCGGTGTTTGGTTCAACCCCCCCCCCACCCTCTCAAGCAATCAGCTTTCCTCACGAATGTTCCCGAGTCACGTCAATCGATTCAATATTGCTCGCTTTTCCCCCCGGTTGGTGAATCGACATCGGAGGTTGACGTTCGAATTGGTGAAGGATGGTTCCAAAACACTCACCACAAACTAAGCAACCTGACTCAAACAGGCCATGGGCCCCTCATGGCCCCTCTCATCCAACCCTCGCCTCCTGCAGCTTCTCCCACGCGCCTTCCTTCAGCCACTGCGCTGGGTTCACATGGATAGGCACGCCTCAACTCGACTCTTTGCTGAAAGTTCCAGGAAACTTCCAGAATTCGTCAAAGGAAACACTGCTGCCCTTCTGAGGGACCATGCGACATGCCTGAACCTTTACATGGAATTCCAACATGAATGTTTGCAGATTGCAAACGCGCTTCCCACCCAACTGTTTCAACTTTGGACCGGCAATTTAGCAAGCAAGCCCTGTGTAGGCAAAAGCCAAAAAGTCCGCCAGCCCTTCCACCCCCACCCCAGTCGAGCATCCAATGAACACCTCGCTGGTTTTCGACAGGATGATCTTGCCCAATCTGAAGTCCTCACAAAACCCGCAGGGCTTCCCCAAACCAAGGAGCACTTTTGCAAACAAGCTTTTGCATGTGAGATCACGACCTGGCATGCGCAGCACCTGATGCATGGTTGTAGGTTCTAAATGTCAAGTGCGAGATGATGGTTCAAGGCGTGGAGATTTGCCAAATGAGTGACCAGCACCCCATTTCTGGAACCCCTTGCAGCCGTGCCAAGATATTTCAGCAAGGGGAAACATTTAAGCCGGTCAGGGGGAACGGGTGTAGGCAAAGGCTCGGGTGAAAAGATTGCGACAACAGCATTTGAGCAGCGGCGGGATTAGGGTGGGCTTTCGTACTTCAGAAGGAGGCGGAGCCTCATCTTGACACATTTTTTAGGCAGCCATGCCTCACTTGCTGCTGTTACTTGCATCAACTTGTTCCACGATGCCGTTTCGCCTAACCCCCCCGCAACAAGGCATCATCATCGCGCCTTTCTGCAGTTTGCGCTGAAGTGCACTCGCAGGTGCAGCTGTTTCGGGCAGCTGTCATCACGTGCGGGTTGCTCGTCTCGCTTGGTTGCAATTGTTTTTGATTAACCCTTTCTTCCTTTCTTCCTCTTTTCCGCTCTTCCTCTCTTCCTATCTTCCTTTCTTCCTTTCTTTTCTTCCTTTCTCCTTTCTTCCTTTCTCCCTTTCTTCCTTTCTCCCTTTCTTCCTTTCGTCCTTTCTTCATTTCTTCCTTTCTTCCTTTCTTCCTCTCTTCCTCTCTTCCTCTCTTGCTTTAATCCTGTCTTCCTTTCTTCTTTCTTCCTTTCTCCCTTTCTCCCTTTCTTCCTTTCTCCCTTTCTCCCCTTCTTCTTGTCTCCCTTTCTTCCTTTCTCCCTTTCTTCCTTTCTTCCTTTCTTCCTTTCTCCCTTTCTTCCTCTCTTCCTTTCTTCCTTTCTCCCTTTCTCCCTTTCTTCCTTTCTTCCTTTCTCCCTTTCTCCCTTTCTTCCTTTCTCCCTTTCTCCCTTTCTCCCTTTCTTCCTTTCTCCCTTTCTCCCTTTCTCCCTTTCTCCCTTTCTCCCTTTCTCCCTTTTTTCCTTTCTTCCTTTCTTCCTTTCTTCCTTTCTCCCTTTCTTCCTCTCTTCCTTTCTTCCTTTCTCCCTTTCTCCCTTTCTTCCTTTCTTCCTTTCTCCCTTTCTCCCTTTCTTCCTTTCTCCCTTTCTCCCTTTCTCCCTTTCTTCCTTTCTCCCTTTCTCCCTTTCTCCCTTTCTCCCTTTCTCCCTTTCTCCCTTTTTTCCTTTCTTCCTTTCTTCCTTTCTTCCTTTCTCCCTTTCTCCCTTTCTTCCTTTCTTCCTTTCTTCCTTCTCTCCTCTCTTCCTCTCTTGCTTTAATCCTGTCTTCCTTTCTCCCTTTCTTCCTTTCTCCCTTTCTCCCTTTCTCCCTTTCTTCCTTTCTCCCTTTCTTCCTTTCTCCCTTTCTCCCTTTTTCTTTCTTCCTTTCTTCCTCTCTTCCTCTCTTCCTTTTTTTGCTTTAATCCTGTCTTCCTTTCTTCCTTTCTCCCTTTCTTCCTTTCTCCCTTTCTCCCTTTCTCCCTTTCTCCCTTTCTTCCTTTCTCCCTTTCTTCCTTTCTCCCTTTCTCCCTTTCTTCCTTTCTTCCTTTCTTCCTCTCTTCCTCTCTTCCTCTCTTGCTTTAATCCTGTCTTCCTTTCTCCCTTTCTTCCTTTCTCCCTTGCTTCCTTTCTCCCTTTCTCCCTTTCTTCCTTTCTCCCTTTCTCCCTTTCTCCCTTTCTCCCTTTCTTCCTTTCTCCCTTTCTTCCTTTCTCCCTTTCTCCCTTTCTTCCTTTCTTCCTTTCTTCCTCTCTTCCTCTCTTCCTCTCTTGCTTTAATCCTGTCTTCCTTTCTCCCTTTCTCCCTTTCTTCCTTTCTCCCTTTCTCCCTTTCTTCCTTTCTCCCTTTCTTCCTTTCTCCCTTTCTCCCTTTCTTCTTGTCTTCCTTTCTTCCTTCCCCCTTCTGTTCAACCTGCGTTCGCAACGCTCATGACGTTGCATTTGTCTGTGGCATTTTTGCAGACAGATGCCCGCTCAAAAGGCTGTGGCTTCCAGGAGGTTCCGGGCAAGCACGGCACTGGCTAAGCAAGGGCCCTCAGCGCTCATCGCTCAGATCACAAACACAGCGGTTTCACCTGCACAGCGGTAGCTTTCAAGTGGGTGTCACAAGCGCCACCAAAACCTTAGCATGGCACCTGCATCTCTGACAACATGAGCGCGCAATAACAGTTGGGCAATGTCGCTGAACACGGAGCCTGCAATAACAATGACACATGACATTATGAAAAAAAGGTTTAACGTTTTAACAGAAACACAACAGGCACTGTCCTCGTGACGGCGCCCACGCAGGCACAGCAGCCGCCCCTCCTTCGCCAGCACTCGGAGCCGTGACGGAAGCCGCCCCAGTTGCAGAGATTGAGATCGGCTGTCCCGGTACGGGGTGAAGCCTCGCATGCCAAAGCCGCATCGTTGACGAGCCCACGAATCGAATGAGACGCTTGTGCTGGTACGCCTCAAGCGGCCATGCACTTGTGACAGCCTGAAGTGATCACCCGGTCCAGGATGATAGGCCGTTCGGATGATGCCAGAATCATCCTGAGTATGTAGCATCTTTCCGCAAAAACTATGATCCTTTGGATGCCCGAAGTTTGCACAAGAAAGGCACGACTGGCAGCACTGTGCTCTTTTGATGCCCATGCTGCTTCTTGTTCCTGCGCCAACCCTTTCCTGTTCATGAGCCCCAGTTTGCACAACCAGGATTTTCATTCATTCACCAAACCCAAGGCCAAATGGCCCAGTGCAATGATTGCCTGGCTCCATCGCTTTCAGCTGCGGCTCTGCAAAGGCTCGCGCCCGGCCAGCCGAAGTGCCACCGCCTTCCGGGCCTTCTTCACGTCCGTCTGGGGATGTGGGTCATGTGACATGTGACTTTGTCATGGCTTGCTTTTGGTCCTTTGCAGCCAATGATGGGTATCCAAGGGCAAGATCTGTCACTCAAGAATGGGCGTGCCTTTGTGCCTATCTGTGTCTGCTGTGCACAAATCCTAGAACTCCTCTTTTAGCTGCACCCGGCCAGTGCAGAATGTGAGTTTGCATTCGTTTCGTGGGCCCTCATCCAGCGCCATTTTTCGGCAGCCTGTCCCCTCAGTCTTAGCATCCATGTTGGTTCAATTGCCACGAGACATTCCACAGGTCAACTTGACGGTCTCTTTTTCTGGGATTTTTTTTGGGCTAGCTTCCCAATACCGGTGCGAAGGCCTGGCATCGATCGGGGATTGGGAAGTGGAAGAGTGCCAGGCCTGGGAGGCCGGCGCCCACGCGCAACCCGTCAGTCCCGTTTCAATTACAAAACAAGAACCACCCTGCCTGAAACATGCCCACGGCATTGCAAAAAAGCAAAGGGTAAGCAGAACTTGCTGCCAGAGTGGCTCTCCCCAGGAGGAATCCACACGGCCTCGTTCCAATCATGCGCGAAATGCAGGCTGGAGTTTTGGCGCCGCAAGAACATGCGACTCCGTCTGGCAAATCCATCTGGCCACTGCGACCCATGAAACTGCCTCCTTCTGATCGTGCGTAAGGAAGTCAGTCACAGACAACAACTCGTTGTCTTTCCGACCTGCCGACATGCCAATTTTCTCAGAATGAGCAACTGAAATTTTGTCCCGCCTTCGAACTCTTTCAGAATGTCCTTGATTCTGTTGGTAACGTCAGGCCATTTTGCCTCGTTCCTCAGGCAATTTCCTCCCCGCCACCCATCCCCCCCACAACCAACCAGCAAACGCAGCCAAATGACTGTGGCAGCAAGGCTGGCATAACCTGAATGAAGCTGGTACTTGTGTTGCCTGGGTGCAGCAAAATGAGCACAATAAAGCAAAAACACCCTTGTGTAATTGTCCAGCTTGAGCTCACAAGAAATGCACTGAGTGCAGGCAAGCCAATCAAACAAGTTGCGCACGATGAAGCGAGGTGTCACAGTGACACCTTTGCTTTGAGTGCGCAGACCCAGCAAAGGATGCACCTTGCAGGAAACGGGCCAAGCATGATCAGGACCAAGACCAAAACTGAGGAGTCACTCAAATGTCAACTCTGCTGAGCATTCAGTCAAAACCAGAAAAGACTCTCTGCGTGTTGAGGGGGGTCAGAACAGAACAACAAGCAAGAGCTCACACATCAACAAAAGGGGGCGACAAAGGACACTACTACGTGCAGACCTAAAAACAAGAAAGGTGAGTGACACTCAGTGCCACCACTCGAGAAGAGTAGTTCGAAATATGAGCTCCGCTCAGAGAAGACTATCAAGCCAAGAAAATACCAAGCACCAAATGGTACCAAACATGCGACTTGGCCAGAAAATGTAAAGGTGCGTTGCCACCAACTCTAAAGCGAAAGGTGTGTCTTGCAATCCTGATTGAGCTTCAACAGGGCTGGAGTTGTCACAGGTGCCACCTAGAATCTACAAGAATCTTTTGCCGGTCGGCCTGCACTCCCAGGAACATCACGGCTGGCGGCTGCGTGTTGGAGCATATTGTCACTTCACCTGCATGCAAGGGGCGCCTGGCCGACCCAATCCACATGCCAGCAATCAGTGGCAACCTCCCACGGCTCATGCAACCAAGTGGGTTATGAAGGGTATGTGAAGGCACCAACAGGCACCTTCGTTTGGTGCTTGGACAGGAATGCCCTCTGAACACCACATGTTGAAGAGCCCAACCTCAGATCTGACAAGAAACGCACAAAGCAACACTCATCAAAACAAGTCGCCAAACTCCGCAGTTCTTCTGAAACTCTGCAGCTCCAGCGCCTGAAGTCTGAAGTGCAGCTTGGCGGCTGGCACTTGGCCACGGCGGCACGGCCCGCATTCCGGGTCCCAGCCCTTCGTCGTCTCGTCCAAAGAGACCTGCAAGCTACACAGATCGTCCGAGCCTATCCGCCAGCCACTGCCTCGCCCTGCCTCGCGCAGAAGCTGCACGCTGCGCTGCAGCTGCGATAGCCACTGCTGCTTCGCTTGCTGGCTGCTGGCACGCAAAAGCAGCGACTGGCCTGAGGGCAGGCGTGCTGATCGCGAGCAAAGTTGCAGCAAGCGGCAAACATGTGGCATGCATGTGGCATGCATGTGGCATGCATGCGGCATGCATGTGGCATGCATGTGGCATGCATGTGGCAACCAAGAAAATACTTGTTCTAAGACACGGGGCTGGGCTGGGCATCACAAGTTTGATGCCTGGGTATGCAAAAAGCTACTCTGAAAGGGAACGATGCGCTCCCTCCTCGCAAGAAGTGACATGTTGTTACTGGGCTATACGCTGCTGGCTCCCGCCTCGGCCAGGATCTTGGAGGCTAAAACACTCCTGCTGTGCGCCAGGCGTTGCTATTGAGAGTCCCGAGATCTGCTCTGCTACACGGCAAGCTGACATGCAAACGGACGATCAAACCCTAGGATATTCATTTGATCGCGGTGTCCAAGTACTGATCTGTCAGTTGTTGTCTCACTTTGTCAGCTATGGAGCTGTCAAGTTGTTTGGTAATTTGGACCCGCACGAATCAGGATCTCCTCTTCGCCGCCGGTGAGGTGAGGCTCCATCGCTGTCACGGTGCTGTGAGGGCTCAGAGGCCAATATGCTGTTGCCTCGAGGGGTCCGCATTCGCAGCTTGCAATTTGTGCTACCACCGGTGCCACCCCCTAGCCGCCCTAGCCCAACTTCAAAATCGAGCGTGGGTTGGAGCCGCTGCTGGCCATTGCAAAGAACACAATGTGTCTTTTCGGGGCTGAGCTTGGAGAATTGGCCGCCATGTGTTTGCCAGAGTCGGGGCTGCTTGCCAATATGGGCAACAAGGAAAACTGTCGGGGGATACCAATGAGTCATGCTGCTGACTCATAAAAAAAAAACATCACAATCATTGAGCCGTTTTCACAATGTACAAACCGTGCCCAACACTCAACACCATTGCGTGCCATCAGTGTTCGAAGGATGGCAACCAAAAAACGGGTAAGGCTTGCAACTGTGCTGTCTGGTCACAGCTTCCAGGTTTCATGGCTGCTCATTGCTCTAAGTCCTGAAGGTGTCCAAGTCCAGAATTCTCATGCCAGGTTGCGCCAGTCGAGGTTCGCTCTTCCATCTCCAAGGATCTGAGAGCAAATGGAGCGATTGCAAATGGGGCAAGCAAGCCCGGTGGCCAAGAACGTCACGCTCAACCCAGAGAATCCTTCTGAACAAGTACGCCCAATGCAAGCATCCCCCCAAAGGTCGGTATATCGGCGTCTACCATCAAACGCCAGAACAGGCTTGCAAACAGGGTTTGTTGCGCTGGCATTGGCAACCTGCACCGAGTATGTCAGATCAGAGCCCGTCTGGCCAGCCCTTAAATGATTCGACGTCCACGCTCATGATGCTCCCTTGCACTGCCAGGCGGCAGCGTGCCCTCGTTGAGAGCGACCTTGTGGGCAACCCAGTCGAAAAGCTTGCTGTTGTCCTTGGCATCTGCTGCAACCTCGGCGGCACGCGTCTCCTATTTCCCAAATTATGTTGCCTTATAATAACGGCACGCGTGAATGACACCTCACAACGGGCTGCCCTTCCGTCTAGGTAAGCAATACTCGTTCAGACAACTAAGCAGGGAAGCTCTACAGGGATGATCAAAGGATGCGGCCTGGAGCCATCTGGGAATAAGTTTCAGCGCCCGCCTGCAGGTGCAGCGTGCCAGACTGCGAGGGTAGCCTTTCTGCAGACGCATCCGAAGCCTGTCGCCAGAACGCGAGCCCACAACCAGGGAGCAGCGGGGAATGGGAGACATGCGGGCTTTTTGCGGGGTGTAGCTTGTGGGAGTATAGGTGGATGCCTTGATTCACATGTGAGCGAGAGACGGGTGCAGCCCCAAACACCAGCGAGATGCAAGCATCAGTTGCTACCCCCTTCGCGAGCCTGTGACTGTCCAAGGCCGACGCGGACCTCCACCTGCGAAGGCTCCACTGAATCTTCGTTCAAGCTTGAATCAAAGACAAGCAGCTCGGCAGCTTCTAGAAAAGCATGGGTACTGCATTGGTATGGCGTTTACCTTCTGATCATTGACTATCACCCTTCCCACCTCATCCGCCCAAAGCATCAAAGCGCCACAAAGCTGGCTGCCACTGCCCAGACGTTTTCGTATGGCCCGCCTGTGTGCGCAGCGCTGCCACCGCTCCCGGATCCAAGGTTCCTGGGGCCTCGCCCCGTGCCTCGCCTGGGAGAAGGCACCATGGGGCCAAAAGCAGGGCTTGCATTGGACGCAATAGGCCAACTGTAGGCTAGCAGTGTCATTTCAGAAGGCCCTCAGACACTCAGTCGGCTTGCGGAGCATCTCAACTGGATGTATGGATTCGGAATGGCGCCGCTCTTGGCCGCAATACTAGAAAGTGCTGCGACCACAACAAGGGCCTGATTGCTGTCCCACGCTGTAAGCAGCCTGACACCCTTCTCTCTCTTCCAAACCCTTCTAAGGCAGCCACTGTCGCAGAATTGAAGTGGAAGGCCTGTCTTGTTGAACATAATGCACCTCGGTGAGTCACAAGCTCCGCCTATTTGGGACTGTGGCACTTGGGCATTTCCTGATTTGCTGCCTCCTCACTCCAAGTTTGGCGGCGCTGTTTTGCGCTAGACCGCTTTGGCGCTGCCTTCCTCACAGTCCAATCTCGAAGCTACAGATGCTGATCTCGGGAAATCATGGCAGACCTCTGAAGTACTCATTAGATGGGTTCTCTCAGGCTGGCTTGCTGAACCCTGTGCTGATCGAAGACTGGCAGGAAGCGAGTGGCTGGAGCGCAGAACCTTCTTGTCGTCTTGGCTGCTGCCAGGATCCCATGCCAGTTCTCTTGCCCTCCCTGCCGTAGAATCCTGCCCGTGCATGCCGCCGCGCTGCACGTGCACCTACATTTTGACAAGGGAGTCCAGCTCCACGTCTGTTGCGCCAATAACGTCTGCCGCTTCTGGCTTCGCTGGCGCGTCCTCAGTGTCTGACCCGATCCTGCCTGCAAAAGCATTGATCTCGCCAAAGCGCTTGAAGAGCCAGGGCTCTATCAGCGCCAAAACAACCAGCAAAGATGCCTGGAAGCACCAAAACGAGCCCCACTCACGACCCAGGAAAAGGATCAGTACCTCAGCGCTGACCCCTACCACAGCCAAAGTTGGCAGCACGAAGGATGGCCGCAAGGACATGAAGCCACCCACACTGCAGATAGCATAGAGGAAAAGGTTTCCAGCTGAGAGGACGTGGCCGACAATTCTGCCCAGCATTCCTGGAGCGATGTTATACTGGATATTCAGGACTGGCCAGACTTGATGATGCCAAGGGCCCGGATATGTGCAAACCGACGTCATCCAACCGGTGGCCTGGCCCACAACCTGCACCAGTGCCCCACCTACTCCACAAAGAACAGCCGTGCCAATGAGCAGCTTGAAATGACGGAGGTACTCTGGAGGCTCCTCTGCTGTCAGGCGTGGCTGAAGGCTTAGCCATGCTGGGACGGCGCACACGAGGTAGGCAACCGCTGCCGAGCCCGCCCGGTTGACAGAGTCACATTCCGTTGAAGACTGTCCAATGTGGGCCCACAGCAACACCTGCAGCCACTCTTGCAGCACCAGCGGCAGAACCAAAGAGGCGTTGGCACGATCGTAGCACCGCCCGCGCAGGCACAGGATCAGCATGCAACATGTTTCAAATGTAGCTGCTGCCAGTGTTATCTCCAAGGTCCAACACATTGCGGCATCTGCCCCGCTTCCAGGCACACACACACACACACCACAGTCTATTTCGAGGCCTTGCAGCCCTGTTCGGTAGCCCAGCCGAACAATTGAGACTTGAGCAGCAAGTCTGCAAAGAGTTGACACAAAATACAAGTTCCATCTTGACTGCAAGGAGTTCCCACAAGCTCCCCACCCTCACTTCTTGCCAAGGCGCCTTCCCAGAACGACAATCTCCGGACCTGCTCCTGCCTGCCACCGGCTCTGAAGGGAGCACATCATATTGGGTGAGAGCTTCAGGTTGTCAACCTTCAGCTCCTCAAACAAGAAGCTTCAAAACCCAATGTGACAGCACTTGGCACATGTCAGCGTGAGATGGCACCGCAAGCGGGGCAATTGTTTGAGAAAAACAACGGCAGCTCCATCTTAGCCGGGTGAAGCCTGCAAACGTGGCAAGCGCAGTGTCCTTGAACTTTGCACGGGAGTTCAAAGACTCCGCTGTCACGTCCTCAGGTAGGGTACTGACTCCTGCGCAAAGCCCTTGCTGGCTGGCAGTTCTACAAGAACTCACTGTAAGACGGCAGCCGGCATCACAACACCCAAGAGGAAACAGTTGCCCGACTGCTGCGTGCCAAAAAACGCACGCAAGAATGATGCCCTTATGTGAGCTTGTAAACATCCACATTGCTTTCTCGAGCCACCGTGATGTCTGCGTTGCCGAGGCCCAAGCCACACGCGCGCTAGCGCCCTCTACAGTCAGCAGCAGCTGACAGCCGAAGGGCATCCGCCCAAAGTCGGCAATGCCTCATGAAAATCGAAGCTGGCAGCAAAACTCAGGGCGCTACCCTCAAGCATGCGATCTGGCGCCCTAGCCTTGCTTGGATTTCACAATGATTCAGCCCAAGTACGCACAATTCTGCGAAACACGGGTCGTGACACGGCATTTGATGCTCTCAATAAACCACTTGCTCTGCTGCGTGGTTGTTGTCCAAACTGCTCAAAACGAAGCGACGGCCATTTTTTGTAGGATCTTGGCCGAGGATGGCGTGCGCGCCGATGAGCAAAACTCTCACTGGTCTTTCTTCTTTGACCGCCAGGCTAGGTGAGCACAATCACCAGGTCCTCCGGCCAATCCCCGCATCGGGTCTCTCACGACTGGTCGGTCTTCGTCAGCGGGGCTGCCACGCCACCATGCACAGCGTTGGAGATACGCTCTCCTGACTGCTCCTAGCAGAACAAGCGACTTTTCATCGGAGCATGAAAGATTGTCAGACACCATGCAATCGTATAGAGATTTGACGTTTGCCGCCTGAAGTTGGCGAAGGTGAGGCTTGATGCCTCACAATGCGGTTGATGCGCATGGTTTTTGCTTGTCGAGGAGGTCACCATTGTCTCTGCTCTTGCCGACGACGCTAAAGTGCTGGATGAACTGCGGCTGAGAGACGCCCGCCCCGTTTCTGCGCGGACCTGTTTTCCCTTGAAGGTGATTTGATTGCGATGGCGCGCCCCGGCTCGAGGAGTTCCATGCTTCTCTGCTTGGGGGGCCGAATGGCCTCTTGGTAATCATAATCCTCCCGGCAGAGCGCTGACCAACACTGGTGCCCGCGGGCAAAACCCGTTAAGCATGGTTTTTTTGAGTGACGCCGCGGGCAAACGGAAAAAGGTGCGAGGAAAAACATGTTACACAACTATCCTCGTTAAACAAATGATGATCATGGCAACAATATCACGAATCACCGCCATTAAGCACGGTGTCGGTTTTCGACTGACTCCAGGCGAGATTGCGCCTCCACATTCCAAACCCGTGGGGCATTGGAAAGCCCCTTTACGAGGTAGTGCTCGACGAAGCCGCCCTGGGCCCTCATCGCCGCCGGGCTGAGAACTTCTCAGAAAGGTCGCGGCTGCATCAACAAACCAACATACCCAGAGGAGCCCAGAGATTGGCGCGGCCCGTTCCGTCCCTAATTTTTGGCGAAGCGGGCCTTGTCCGCGGGATTTGTCCCTGCGTTCAAGGGGGCCACGCCCGCCAACAGAAAAGTCCTTCGGATGCCAGCTTACCACGTTGACGCTTTCCTCGAGGCGATTGCTCCGCGCCATCCCCCTGATCAGGATCTGCAGCGTTCCTCACTCGTCTGGCGCTGCATAGGCGCCGGACTTTGAGGCCTTTGACAGGCCGTCCATCACGGCCGACCACAGGAGGGCAGATGCTGGGAGGCCAAAGCGCCTCGATAGCGGGTCCTCGTGCTGCTGGCGCAAGGTCGGGGAGTTCACCACGGGGCCGTTGGTCGAAACATGTCGAAACCTGAGACTCGCCCCCGTGGTCCTGCTGAGGCTGCTGAGCAAAAGGCCTGTGACCCGGGCGCATTGGGGTGACAGGTGGCCTGTCATAAAAGCCTCTGATCCACGGCGGTCGCGCTGCCAAGAGCTCCCGCTACGGCGCAATCGAGTGCATCTCCAGCGTGCTCCTCAGTCAGCTGGTCCCTGCTGGTCCCACCTGATGCAAAGAGTCCTCCTCCGGCTCACCTGGTCCAGCGCCATGAGCTTTGGCGAGCTCCGCTACCAACTCAACAAACTTGCTCTGCTGTGCGCTGACAAGGAAGCGTGCGCAGCGGCGCCTTTTCCATGGCAAATGAATTGCACTCAAGCGGAGTTGCTTGTGGGCTGGTTCGGGCCGGCCGAGGATGGCGTGCATGCCGATGAGCAAAAGAGAAAGATCTGAGGCTTCCTCCTGCCCCGCCGGCCTCCGGGCTCCAAATCCCAGAGCTCGTCGCGCACCGCTTTCTGCAGCACCGTGACGCGCATAGCCACGGGCAGAGAGTTGACGACGCGAAGGCCAGGGAGCAGCAGCAACCTAAGCAGGATTGAAGCGTGAGGCATGGTGATCAGCCGCTTTCAAAGAGTGAGAATCAACAATGGCACGAGCTAAGAACATCCGACCTCCTTGGATAGAATTCAAGGAGGTAGGAGCTGTCGCAGAGTGCTGAGTGGATGTTCCCGTATGCAAAGAACAACAGATCATAAGCAACGAATTGCTGCACCATCCACATCTTGCATGGCTGAGTTGACTCTGCCTGGTTGCACGCTTTCAGGGCTCCATTTCTTGTCCCGCTGCCTCGACTATTGCCCTGAAGCATCAATCACCGCTTAAAATAATACATGCTACCCCCACCCCCTCCCCCGTGTTGCACAAGCACAGATCTATTCCTCAACTTCTGACCCGGCAAAACTAAGCCTACGTGCTGCTCAGTGTGAGTCACTTTATTTCCATTGGGCCTCTGTTAGCCCATGCATTTAAGCGATGCTGGCATCTACTCGTCTTTGCAACACTTTGAGTCTTGTTAGGCTTGTTGACTGATGCCTCTGGTTGTGGTCGCTGCCAGGCTGACACACCATCCCTCCCTCTCTCTCTCTCTCTTTCTCTCTCTCTCTCTCTCTCTCTCTCTCTCTCTCCGCCTGGCGCCAAGCCCAAACATGTCTGCCAAGTCACGTGTAGCGCTGCAGGGTGGCCTTGCACTCGGGATCAGAACCTGGTGCGCCAGCCGCGGGTGACTGCGCTCAGATCGTGGCCGCCATGTGTGCCAATCCCGGACACTTCCACATGCCGGGAAAAATAGTATTAGGGCCCACCTGACAACGGCGCATTCCCCAAGCATCAAGTAATGACACATGAACTACATTGCTTGACCAATGCTGCGTGGCCTAGCCAACGCCAGAACCGTTGCATTGGCTGTTGGCGACATCATTGTCAAATCATATCCTGTAGCGTTGCCTCCATGCACAAGAGGTCTGCTCGCTTGTTCGGGCCCACGGACTATGCAGATTCCTTGCCCAGGCGCTGGCGACACTTGTAGTCTCCAAGGCCAAGCACAGCGAGCGGCGTAGCTCGAGCTCCTGGCCCGACGGATGCTCGGAGTTGATGGCCGTCGTTCCCTGGGGATCCGACGTCATTGAGTGACATCGTTCATGAGCCGCTACCCCATAGTTGGTCAGCCACAAGGGTATCACCCTAAGCAAGCCGTCACAAAGCTAAGCAAGGCTAGTTGAGCAACCCGCTCCTTCCGCCCCACTTTCAGCACGTCTCCTCCCAACCTGGCTGACGCAAACTTGGTCGGCCTGGCCTTGCAATTGAAGCGACAAAGAAACCTCGTCCAGTGAAATGCCAGCCGAAGAAGCAGGAAGGCAAATGCCAGCGACGAGGGCCCGTTGTGCTGTGGTGCCGCTTCAGCGAGGACCTGCAGGCTTTTAACAGCACACATTGCCAAGGTTTTGTCTCAACATGTCCACCTGCCAGCCCCCGACCTGCCAAAAGTGCTCAGCGGAGTTGCCCGCTTGCAGCACGTGCAACGGGACTTGGTAAGTGCCACCTGGACGGAAGGCTGGGAGCAAACAAAGCTACAGCTGGGCTGTGGACACGCCGGGCCTGGAGGCACCACAGCCACGTTGGGTGCTGTTGCCTCTGTTGCCATCTGTGCCGCCTGGCGGCCGAAGCCGCCAACACCCTTGGCCAAAGAAAAAAGAACAGAAAAACACAGCCAACTTTCTGGGACACTATGCACTCTTGCATGGAAACTGGAAGCTGCAGCTTCGAGAGGTGTATGCAGTCATAGTCATGGGCCCGGACCATGCTGGCGGCAAAGCTTTGCGCGCCATGAGGTGGCTGTAGCCGCAGTCGCAGGGGCAGCTGCGTAGCATTCCTTGGGGAAGGAGTGGGTGTTACAGGCTTTAGTCATTTGGATGCCTGACCTTTAACACACAAGCTCAAATCGCAATGCATACAGGATGCTGTAGCTCCAATGGGGGCAGCAACTCGAGCAATGCTTGGCCGCGCCTTGGTAAGGTTGCAAATTCATGACATGCGCAACGTGTGCCAGCTATTGCAACCTCTACTTAGCACACAATGCTTGCTATCAAGGTGCGGCCCGATAGAGAGAGATGCGCTCACGCAGCCTCGGCGAAGGAATGTCAATGCCAGAGCACTGCCAAATGAAAGCTTGCATTTTGCAGCTTGATCCAGTGCAATTTGCACTTTGCCTCGTGAGCAAGGCAGTCGCTGCATGGCTTCCCCAAGGATCCGGCACTTGGCTTTCTCCGCGCCCAAATCCAGGTCCCACTTCAGCGGAGCGCCGTAGCGGCCAAAGGTGCTGAGGTCGGGCCGGGCCACCTGAGTCCAAGCCACTCCTACGATCAAGCAGGCCGAGCAGCAACTGATTTTCGACTTGGTGCCTGCATGACTTGCAACGTAGCAGCTCCGCAAACATCTGGCCAAGGTGCGCTAGTCTGGTCAGCAGGCCCAATGCATAATGTGCAGTCAACTTCTGGCACTTTGCATACAATCGTCTTGTCTTTTGGTACCTCCGGGGCTTGCCATTGCTGTTGAACGGAAAAGTTTGGATATGTAAGGGTCTAAAGAGTCTAAAGGGGATTCGTGCTATGCATGCGTCACCTCTAAGGAAGCCCCTGCGCGCGCGGGCCTCAAAGAACATATCTTCTGGGTCGAAAGCGGCGCAAAAGCGTGCTGTGCTGCTAGCTCTTTCCCCCAACTTTGATTCCAGCGTCCATGCCAGCGTCTTTCACGTACGAATCCCAAGTCAATTTTGCTGATCCGCCCCGTCAGGGCCTTATGTAGCATGTGAACATTATTGTATGCCCTTGCTGCCCTAAAACGAACGCACGAAAATGCAAGCACACATGGCGTCAAGTGGTGAGCCTGCGTGAAGTTTTCGGTGTGCCCGCGGCCTCGTGCAAACGCTCATCACACGCTGATTCTGGCTGACCAAGGAACGCTTCACATGACCCAGTGTCAACATTGGATTGCCCCAGATGAGGCTAGCCACTGATCTAGCAAATTCACCCAAGAACACCTTGTTCCTGACAATCTTTCACTCCGGCATGCGTGACGTACATTTTCCCACAGCGGCTGGCAAGTTCACGCCATCAAGCGATGTATGTCTAGTCCCCCCCTTTTCAGGTCGGGCAGCCTCCACTGGCCAATCTAAGCCAGGCACCTATTTCGAACCAAAGACGGCCCAAAACGCCGCAGCAGTTCTTCACCTCCAGCTCTCGGCTGCTTTGGCAGCCTGGTTCAGTGGCCCGTTACAGGCACTCGTGAACACGCTAACCTCCCACCCCGTGCACAAAGCCACGGTGCCCAGGCCAGCACCCCATCTGAAAAATCTCCGCCCAGCCACCTGTAGTCTCCATCACTGGTGAGGTGGGGGATTCCTCCTCACGAATCGCAGCTTTGGCATCCGGAGCTGGAGAGGAATTTGGTCCTACGAGGCCTTGCAGCCCCGCTCTGTTTCATACGAGTACTTGCTCCAAGCTTGCATCAATAGAGCTTTAAGCGAGCACCTCAACGCCCAGCTCCTGGGTTCGCGGAAGCTCGGAGCCCCTTGCAGCGCGGTCCTGGCTCGCTCGACCGCTCATTTTTCGATTGGAATGCAGTTGGACAAAGGTGAATCAAATGAAACCTGGGACATATGCCTTCTTTCACCGCGCTAAAAGGAATGCAAACGGGCGCTCCCTGATGGAGCCCTCCGCGGATGAAGACCAGCCGACTGCCCAAGCCGTCACATCTTGAATTTCCTGAGGTGCTGCGCTCTCGTACACGATGTGACCGTCAGCTCGTGGCAAATGGGCATCAGTTGGCAATTGGCCGAAACTTGGCGGGTTGCAATCCGAAATGGATCGAAATGGCTCAGCAGTGTGCTGGCGATATTCCCTGCCGAGCTGCTGGTGGAGCAGACTCCCGATCCTGCAGGGCCATGAACAACAGTGACAGCATGATCTATATTATCCTTGCGCAAGGCAAGGATAAAAAGCAAGCAGCCCTGACCAGCCCCTCTCAAAATTAACCTTCTGAAGTGGTGCGCACAGCCAGTGAACATTGTATGCATCCAGGCCGTCTCGACAAAGAGCTGGATCATCGGCTCGGTCTGGTTGGTCGATGTTGGGCACTCACTCTCGCCCAGCGCCGTCACGCGCCAGCCCTCCGACAGCATGATCCGCGACAAGTTCTTGGCCGGGGCGACTGCAAAAGCCCCTGTTGACGTTAGATGGCCAAAGAGCCGCCTATGCAAGCCGTCAAGCCAATAGCCGCGGCCCCTGTCACTAAGTTACAGTGGCACCTGGGAAGGCCGGAAGCCGTCTGTATATTTTTTGCTGGCCGAGCCACAGTGTTGTTGGGCAGCTGAAAGCGCAGCTGCCACTTAGCGGCCTTTTTGGCCTTTTGCCCACCTTGGTGGCTCTGCAATGCAATCCTCCGATAGGAGTGCCGCTGACATGTTGTTCATGCCGTGTGGGAAATGCAGCGAGATTGTGGGAAGTCCCACGCTAACTATCCAACAATGGCACTTCGGTGCAAGTGCAACTGACGGCCCGGCGGATGTCCAGCTGCTGGAAGTCATCTCGGCTGCATGGCAAGCAAAGCAAGCTTGACTTGGACAAGGCCAAGAAATGCCCTACAAGCTTGTCAACAAACCTGATTGCAAAACACAGCAAGCCCAAGCCCGGCCCGCTCCAATCGCGGGCCAAAGCACGAAGAAGCACGCGCTCCTCTCGCGGAACGCTGCTGCCAACACCCACGGCCTAAGCTTAGCCCTTTCAATGCCCAGCTGGAAGCCCGATCTCAATTCACTGCAAAACTGGCCGAGCTGCTCCGTCAAGAAGCAGCTTGAAATCTTGGAGCGTCTTGTGGTCCCTGCCCAATCAGCACTTCTGCGACATCAACATTGGAGCAGTCAGCTGGCAAAATCCTGTGTGAAGCAACAGTTCAGCCCAACCCTGCCTAAGCCCGCCAAAAAAGCATCATAACTTGCATTCAGCTCAAAGGAAACGCCAACACTCTGCACGCAATCCGGTTGAATCCCGAGGCTCCGGCAGCATGCGCAATCCATGCAACAAATGCGCCAGCGGAGCTGTTCCTCAGACTTGGCCAGGGGGTTGAAAAATGGGGAATTTGGCGAGTATGTTCTGCGTTTTGCACTGCCTTGTTCTCACTACATCGTGAGCGTCTACGTCTAAGGCTTCAGCCCTGGCAGGCGCTGTCCCCACTCAGCGCTTCAGGCTCCTGGTGCGCGGAGAGGTGTCCCAGTGAGGGACGAGTCAGGAAATAGACGGAAATAGAGTCAGGAAACGGGTTGAGCTGATTCAGGAAAGTGGGCTCGAGTCAGGAGACAAAGGAGGGAGAAGCGTACGCCAAGCTTAAACCAACCCTCATCCCAACCAAACCAACCCTAAACCGACAATTCAACCAAGCATAAGCCAAGCTAAACAACCAACACGAGCATAATTCAAAGCAAAACCCAAACCCGAAACTGGCCCCCTCCCCTAAACCCAACAAACATACAAAATACTTAAGGAAACAAAAAGCACAAATCTAAACCAAACCTAAGCCAGCCCGAGCTTGCCCTAATCCAAGTCTAAAAACACTTCAAACCAAAGCTAAACAAGCCGTAAACCAACCCGAAACCAAACCTAAACGAACCCTACGCTCACCTAGCCCAACCCTAAACCCACCCTAGGAACTAGACCAAGTCAGGAAACAAAAAGACCATGTCAGGAAGTTTGACAGGAAGCGACTAGAGGGGAAACAACTGTAGCATGTCAGGAAACCAGGTGGTGGAGATTCAAATAATTACATCCCCCACGAGTCATGAAACAGGATATCCGAGTAAGCGAAACGGCGCATCGCACCTAACGCCAGGATGGGATGGGATGCTGTGGGTTAGTTTAGGCGGGTTTTGGGTTGGATTTCGATTAGGTTGGGATTAGGATTGGTTTGGGCTTGGTTGAAGCAAGGGTTGACTTAAGTGAGTTTGGGGTCCTCCCATGAGTGGTCCCGTTCTCCTTGTGGTTTGCTAGGTTCATGTAAAGCCAGGCGATAGCGGGGCAAAGGTGGGCGTGCGAGCTCATGCTGATCTACCCCCATGCGATACCCCCTGTGGCACCTCTCTCCTCCGGGGGCATCAGTGTCTGGACAATGGGCTTTATGCCCAACAGCAG
>CAUJNA010003271.1:498203-555703 GCA_963377175.1 Effrenium voratum
AAACAACCCAGTGAGGCAGGCACATTCGCAAAAAGTTTGCTTTAAACAACTTGCACCTGGGAGGGCAAGGGGCACGCTGCAACCTGCAAGGGGCACGCTCCAACCTCTATCCCTCCTGCCATCCGCTGGCAAGTTGATTGCATGACTGGCCAAAGGAACAGGGAAGTTTTGGGAGGCTGCCAAATTGCGAATGACAACCGAGCTCCAACTGGACATGTGGCGGCAAACTGAGTCCTCCAGGCCAATCCTTGGTCCCAGCAGGTTCCTCAACCCTATCCACATCAAGTCAGCTTCCATCAACTGACCCACAACTTACTGATCGCCCGGCTCAATGCTCCCAATTTCTTTCTGATCTTTTGCTCCAGGCCAGGCCCACAGCCTTCCAGTGTCGAGATTGCGGACGCGGCACTGGAAGCCCTCGCAGCACATCTCCAGTTCCACGCCGCTTCGATACTTCGCCGCCGGAGCATCGGTGCCAGCGGCCGAGGATTTGACTTCCTGCCCAAGCTGGGCAGCGCGCGACCGCACGCCACCCTCCTCGCTAAAATAAAGGGAACTAGTCAAAAGTCAATAGTTTGCAGCACAGCAACGATTGGCCCAAAGCCGCCCACACCTCAGTGAGGTGCAGGAGGTGTCCGGAAAAGGCTGCCAGGATGAGTTGGTGCGCGGACCACACTGGCCGATCTGGCCTGAGCATGCTCGACCATGGGCACATCACCCACACCTTTGCGTCCGATTCAGGCCATCTGCCGGCACAGAGTGCATCCAAGGAGCTCGATCTCCCAAGCAGCTTCCGGAGCCACCTTGTGGCGCACATGCGATTCCCACCAGCTTTGAGCGTCGCCTCAGCTGTTCACCAGGCCTGCTTGGCAGCAAGGGCGTAACTGCAAAGCCGCCCATTCGGAACAAATATTGACAGTGCTCTACCAGAATTTGTTTGACATAGCGCGGCCCTAATCGCATGGCAAGCTCTCTGAATTCAACGAGTTGCTGAAGTGTCGAAGGGATCGAAGCAGCTTCCACTGGATGGTCAAGGCAGAGCTATTCTTAGTTGCCGCTTCCCAGAAACGCAAATTGATGGGCTTGAAATCTTTCATCTTCCTCATGTTAATTGGATTCTGGAATGATAAAGCAAGAGAGGAATGGGAGCCTGCGACTCACTGCCGCAGCGCGTCTGACCCACCTCCGATTTCAGGAAGAATGCCAGCTTCATCCTCCAAATATCGCCACAGGAGCCCCTGGCGGCGAGTGTGCCAGCTTCCAAGTCCCCCCAGCGTGCAGGGCGCGCAGCACGCCTCGTCCGAGCCGATACGCTCAGCAGCGTCGCAGGAGCCGAGCTCGCAGGCAGCCAAACCTTGGACCCGCATCCGGCCCCAATGGGCAAGCCTGTGTCCTAACAATGTGCATTCATGAACTTGCATAAGGAGATGCTCTCTACCAGTTCAGGGAGCACATGGCAGCAACATCGTGCAAGCTTGAGGCATGCTCGGAAAGAAACAAAAAAACTCTTGAACAATCAACCGCTTACAACACGCTCACTCGGGTCTCTCTTGAAATTGGGGCTCTGATCGGGTAGCTTCCCCCATGCCCTCTCACTCTGACGGGAGGCTCAAAGACCCGAAGTTCTGCTTCAGCTGCCGTCTCTCTGAGGTGCTGCTGTCATTGGAGGGACGCCCGGAGGTGCGGTCCAGGTATCCTGAGCCAGGGCTTCTTGGGCAACTGAACATGCGGCATGCCTGTGGTTCGTTGAGACCGCTTGTTGGGTTTATGGTGGATGGCCGCTCGCGCGTGCAATATTCCAATTAGACCTACTAGACTGTTGGTAGTCAGCAAGCACCGGCGCCTTGCACAGCGTGGCAGAACTCCTCAAAGGACACCTTGCCGTCATTGGAGGTGTCCTCAACTTTGTCTTGTCAGAAGTGGCGGTGCAATACATTCCTTCTTGCACAGATGTCCTACCCAACCAAACGTAGACACCATGTGCATCCCTCTCCAGTGCTCATCAAAGATGTCTGTGTCGACCCCCGTTCAACTGCTATTGCCAAAACTTCTGCCAACTCTTTAAACTCCGCTCAGAGTCTTAGGTGTTGACCCGAGCAAGTGACTCCATGAGTCATTCACACTTGACTAGCTCCATGAAACACCAGCTGACAAGTGTCCATCGTTGTCCAGATCTCGTCGAAGCTCTGAACCAGCTCCTGCAAAGCTGAATGCAAGCAACACTACAACCGCAGACTTGCCCAAGCCACGGCAACAAACGTCAATTGGCCTGGTTGGTGAGCGTGTAGTTGTCCACACACAGGGTCTCCATGAGCCGAACGAAGACCTCATTCCTGCGGTGCGCAAAGCCAATTGCACTTGTGTTCCAAGCGGTGAGCCCTTGCATCATATTTGCTCTTAAAGCCAGTGACTCTTCAATTAAATTGGCGGATGTCTTGGCCCTTGCAGAACTTGAGCAATGGGTGGACGACAGCTGTTGTAGCAGTAGCTGTCGTAGAGCGTTTCGGGCGGGCATCATGCGCATGCAAAAGAGAAGGAACCAAACTTGAAACGGTGCTGGAACCTGGACACGTCGGGCTGGAACCAGGGCAAGTCTGACCTGCAACTTTATGCTACTCAGAGCTACTGGTGGGGAGCGGGGGGGGGGGTTGCTTTCTGGAGCACTACGGGTGCCGGCCCAGGTGGTGGTTGTATGTAGGGGAGCTCTGAGTCTGGAACTCTGGGTAGGGTGGTTTGTGTTCAGGTTCAAGGCGTTGGCCAGACCAATTCTGATGACGATGGGCGTGCCCAGTGAGGCTGTCACAGGTGAACCAATCGCAAATGGAGCTGGCTAGTAAAACTTGCCCTGACCTTGCAGTAAGGCTTGTCATTGAGGGTTCTGGTGGTAAATTGAATTCTGAAAGCGTCCATAACATTTGAGGTCATGTCGGACTTGGGCATGATCGACAGAATTACCCTTAAGCAACCGACAAGTCGGGAGAATGCGTGGGGAGGCGAAGCTTGGCGATACCCTGTGCGCAAGACAGCTGATCCATCTGTCCTGTCAAGCTCACCTGACTTGTCCGTGTCGATGGCTTCAAACAGCTGCTGCACACGGTGGATCTCCTGACGGCTCCCCCGTAGAACTCTTGACGTTTACAAACAATTACTCAACTTGATGCCCTTTCCCGCTACAAGCTTATCACTCTTTTCCTTTGCTCTCTGCCTGCTCTGCCTGCCCCTGCGGCTGTCCTTCGTTTGAGACTGGCCCTCCTCTTCTGCCTCAAGGGTTCAGCGGTTGAACAGCCAAAGACCAGCGGCTGGAATTAGTGATGCCCTGCGTGCCCACGCCCCCACAGAGCCACTTCCAATCAGAGGAGCCAACAATGTAAGAAGGGCCTTTACTTTCCCGTAGTTGCTCAATCTATGCCAGGAACTCTCTGCGATATACAATTAGGACATGTGATGGCTGAACATGCTGCAGTTGTGCTTGCCTGATTTTAGGCGCGTGTGCACCAGGCAGCCCTCGCCTGCTTCCCCGAGTCAAATCCGGCCATCAAAGTTGTTGCAGACTTCTTCGCAACTTGCATAACCTTCGCAGACAGCGCATGATTGCATCATATGACTATGGACAACGGGCATCTTCAGTCGTGTTCTAACATAGGCTGGTCATACCTCGTGCTGGCTACATGGTACTTGCCTACAGCAATATTATGCCTTGCATCTGAGGGGAAGCCCAAAAGGCTGCAGCGCAGTGCTGAGCAAAACAATCCTTTCAGCATCCAATGGCCTGGTGCAGTGCAGGCAAGCTGCTGCCAGCGAAACGGATAAGCTTGCCATAGGCATGGCAACATTGACGGAGCCTTGGCTCTGAAAAGTTGCCCCATCTCTTGTGTGATACGTGTCAAGATCGGAGACTCATTGCGTAGTGTTGGAAAGTTGAAAAAATGGAGATATAAGTCGGCCTTTTTTGTTTATTTCATGTCGGGGTGTTTTCTGTTTTCTCCGGGGTGCCCAGATGCTTCCGAACACCGCACTCTTTTGCATTTGCACAAGCAAATCAACATCGCCAGCATCGTTTTAACACCCAGCGTCATTTTTCACACCCCGGCATCACCAGTGGAATGCATTTCGCGTTTGACTAGTAGGTTTTGGTTTTGGGTTTGTTTATAGTTTGTTTTGAGCTGGTTTAGGGCTGATTTAGAGTGGTTTTAGGCATAGGATCTGCATAGGGTTGGTTTAGAGAGTTGCTTTAGGGTTGGTCTAGGATTAATTCCGGGTGGGTTTGGGGATAGTATAAGATCTGCTTAAAAGGGTTGGTTTCGGGTTTGCTTACGGTTGGCTTATATATATATATAGGGTTGGTTTAGGGTTTGCTTAGGGTTGGTTTAGAGTTGGTTTAAGGCTGGTTCAGGGTTTAGGAATGGCATAGGATGTGCTTGGGGTTGGTTTAGGGTTGGTCTAGGGATGGTTTACAGTGGGTGTAGGAGCAAGCACTGGCTTTCCCAACTCTCATCTTTTCCTACCCCCCCGCGCCACACCAGCATATAATCAAACCACTCGCCGAAATCTTTATAAAATGCTTCAAGTTATTCATTTTAAAGAATAACTTTAACCATTTCAATCAACCTCGCAACAGTTCTTGATATGTCCTTCGCTTGATACATGGTCGCACCAAGCATAATACATTTCTTTCTTCTTACCTTTCAAACATCTAAACCACAACACACCGTTTTTGATTTCCTTTTCATCCGGTCGTTCCAATTTTTCCCCGCTCAAACTTTTCTGTAAAAAATATTGATGGTTCCCAGATTTCTCATGCTGAGACTTCTTACCTTTTTTAACCGCACAATTCGCAATAATGAACCTGTTGCCGGTTTGCTTGTATTGTTGCTTTCCCCTTTTCGCTTTCTCTGTATTTCCTGTTCGTTTCCTGTATTCTGTCATGGTGGTTCTCTCTGTATCTGCGTTGCTTCTCCCATACTTTTTCAGGATTATTCAATTTCCATTGCTTCTTCTTTTCATCATTCTTAATCTTATTCTGTTCTCGGCAGTAATTACAAAGTTTAATCATATTCTTAAACAAATCAGAAGAATAAGTATTACCACATTGCCTACAAGTTTCCATTTCTTCAGTCATCCTCTACCATAGTAAAAGACTATCCCTTTAAATGGTTTTAGACACGAAGCTCTGCCGAGTTCGTGAGGTTTCACGACATAATCCATAACGAGGTCTGGGTAAGCCACCTTATCCAAAAAACCACCAAACAACAAACCACACAAAAAACCAAACAACAGACCATACAATAGATAATTACAAAACACTCACCAACAACTCACAAATCAATTCAGCAGGTGTTTTATATAAATCTTCCTGCTTATGCTTTACAAAATTTTCACCACAACTTTCCCGCTTTCCACTTGGTGCCCGTTGCGCAGTTTCAATATGTTTATTATTAACAACTTTACCGCAGCCTTTTTTACATAATGGTCTCGCTTTCCAGTTTGTTAGATTGTTCCATAACCTTGTTCTCTTACGATAGTTAAATCCATATTTACAATAGTCAATGTCATGAAACCTTAACCCATTCATAAAAGACTGACTTTTCAATAATCCAGCCTGTGGGTTTTCAATAACAAAATACGGAAAACCGAAATAGTCAATTATCTCTAATGTTTTTAATACAATACTATTAGCATATTCAATGTTTCTTATTCCCGTTGTTTTTGCTATGCTGTAATCGCCACTGACTTCGTCAGTGGCATATAGCGCACCTTGGGTGCGGTATTCTATACACAGGGGTAATGCCCAAATAAAATCAAAATGGTTCTTATCAAACTGCTTATACTCCCATTCAAGTATATCACAATTAATATCAGCATTGTTCAAATCCAACGATATTCCATTAAGACCTAAATCTCTTGCAATTTTACCAACACTGCCTGTTCCGCTAAATAATTCAAGTAAATTCATTTACTTGTAATTATTTAGCGTTAGAATTTATAAATCTAAATTGTAAATATATAAATTGTACCCTCAATAACTCTAATAAATTCATTTATTACAATTATTTAGGTTTTAATTAATTTGTGCAATCTCATATTTTCCCTCTTCGTTCTTAAGCAGCTTGTAATATTCAATGGTTTCCTCTTTTGGTTGCTTAATACGCCCTTTGTTTAACATTTCCACATATTGTTTTTGTTTGTCTTCAAAAGACCCTTTCGGACGACCCAATCCTTTCTTTTCAATTATTTTATCAATCTTATCTTTATCGTCTTCGTTATTGCTTTTAGGTTGGTTTATTTTTAATCAATAATCTTAACAAGTTCCCACAATGCTTTAACATTCTTACTAAGAATTACAAGTTTTTCATTAAATCGGTAATTGTAAAACTTTCATTTTCTGACATTTCTATATATAAATATTTATATATTTATTTATTTATTTAGGCGCTTGAAGTAGTGTTAAACCTACTCTTTATGTACTAACTTATGTCTCTGTTAAAACTAACATTAATTAAATGTTCATTAGTTTCAATCACCATATCACCACCTGATTTTTCTTACTATTCAAATCTTTATCTGAGTTTTTATAAGAAAACATACAAGGAATACAACTAACTTTAACGCCACCTTTTTTATCTACTGTTAATTCATTCTTAAAATTCATAACGTGATTGCATTTATCACATTTTATAGATTTACTTTCGCCCATTGATTTAACACTTTCTGTTGTTTCTTTCCGTGCTTCAATATCTGGCATTGGTCTTTCTTTGCTTTTAATATTTTCCCCTTTATATTAATATTTACATTTCTATTTTTGATATGTTGTGTTCCTAACTTAATAACAACATTTTTTAATTTTATTATCAGTTATTATTACTTGTTCTACTTTCTCAACTTCATCTATTATATCAATATAGTCTGAATAAGTCCTATCCATATAAAATAACAAGATAAATTGTTATAAATTGGTCTGATTATTTCTTGCAAGTTAGAATATTCGGGGCACAGCAATGGGGTTTTCTTCGCACTGGACAACGCAAGCGAGGTTCAAACTAATTCAAACTAATTATCTTCAATGCTTATTGATTGAAGAAATGGAAAGCCTGTTGCATTATGTTATTCACAAACACACATAACATAATGATGTTCCATTCAATAATAAATATAAAGTATTATGTTATAAGTATTTATAATATTATTTTTATCATGCCTGATAATTCACCACCAAAAATAGAACCAATAAATGTTAGACAATATCAGTTTAAACAACCAACCTATGATAAAGCGGAAGGAATACTTATACAGAACCTCGTATTAACAGTGTATCGCAACTGCTTTGAACGAATACACATCGTCTCCCCAACAGCAACGATTGATGAAGCGTATAGAGATATTATTAAGCATCTAGAAACTGAATTAAATAATAATAATAATAAAGAACAATATTTATTTGATGAATACAACCCAGAAGCACTACAAAACATAATTGATACACAACATAAAATTATAGAGTATCAAAAAAAATAGGAATGAAGAAGTTATTTAGTTGCTTGCTCATTGTTGATGATTTCGCAGAAGATAAAACATTTATGAGACACAGTAAAATATTACACGGTTTATATGCAAAATCAAGACACTTCGGGTTGTCCGTTATTACAGCCGTTCAAAAAACAATGCCTTAGCACCTATTGTAAGATTGAACACAAGCAGTTTATATATATTCAAATTAAAGAATATGTCCGAGGTGGATACATTTATAATGGAACAATCAGCATTAGTAGATAAACAAACATTAATGAAGGTATACCAAATGGCGGTTTATGACCAGCCTAAACTTCGTGAGAGTGATGTAAATAAAGTATTTATGGTGAGATTTGAAAACGAAATTCATCTAAATTAATAATATTAGTATATCCTAATATTATTCATTTTGAATAAACTATAACTACATAAATTCAACGCATGTAATTTAAATACTAATTTGTCACATTTTACTTTCTCCAGTTTTTCTATTTTTCACTCATTTGCTTAATTGCTTTCAACTGTAATTTATCAATATTACTTAAATCTAATTGTTCTACATCAATATCATTGATTTTATCAATATTTGAAGTTTCAACATTACTATTTGAATTACCCATTAAATATTATTATTTAGATTATTCTTTTTTCAATTCCTTAATTCCTTTTTCAAGTTCATCTTTTTTATCATTCAACTCTAAAGCTGCCTTATGAACCAACACGAGTAAAACTAAATAATTCAATCCTAAATACTCTCTATCTTTACTAACAACATCTTCAAATTCTTTCGGAACTGCTTTTAACACTTCGTCTGCGATATATCCTATATGAGTTTTACCACAATCATTTCTATCGTGTCTCTTAAACTTCTTCGGCTTACATTTCTTAATGACATTCATACAATTAGATTTGATATTGTCTATGTCATATTTCAACCTTGCGTCGCTTGAGTCGACGAATGTTCCGTTAATCGTCACGGTTGATGCTGTTAAATCTATATTTGTTCCTGTTGATGGTTCAATCAAATTACATAATATTTTCTTCGTTCCTAAAACTGTTACATTTTCATTAAAAGTTGACGAAGCATTATTTGTAAAACTTCCAGTATTTACTGTCGTTCCAGATGTCTTATCAATAGATAATAAAACTGAAGGTGTAGTTGAACTATCTGAAATTCTTAACGATGTATTTGATGTTCTGAATATTACATCAATTGTAGATAAATTAGTCCCATCATAGTAAGTTGATATTTCACTTGTTCCCATTAATATATCTGTTGCAGTTGTCATTGAAATATTATCTAAAAATGAAACCGTTGTTAAATCAAATGATTGAATGGTATTAGTTGCTAAATATGCGTTTTGAACTGCTAAGTTAGTATCAACGGTTACTAATGTTCCACCATTAGGCGCTATATGATTACTTCTTAATGCTCCACCGGTTTTAACATAAACATCATCAGCAAATAAATTGCCCATAACATCAGCGGTTGCAGTACTAAAAGTCCATCCGGTAGAAATATTAACAGTTCCTACTATGTTAGATTGAACGGCAGGGTCTCCACAAATGAACCTAATTGAAGAATTAGCGTCAGTATTTCTCATATCAAAAGATGAAAAAGCACTAACATATCTGTATAATTCACAATTTGTATCAATTGTTAATTTACCATCAGTATCAATATTAACATTATCACAATTAACATCAGCATTTGTAAAAATATTACCTAACACATCAACAGGTTTATTAAAATTAGTTTATTAACTAATCCATCACACATAAAATATTGGTTAGAAGCATTACTAACATCGCCAACGCTAACAGCAACAAAACTATTATGAGCCATATATAAACCTTCTATGGCATCAGGTGTATATCTTCGTATTGAACCATTATTATTAAATTCAAGTGTGAACCATTATTAAGACTTATTGCACTGTCAGTCCCTATAAACTGAGCAGCACCTGTAAATCTCGCTTGACCAGCACAATTTAAAACATAACCATTAACACCAACTGCTCCTAAACCGAGCCTATCCTTAACCCACACACGACCAACATTAGCATCTCCTATTTGAGTTTCCCATTGACCTCTTGCGCTACTCATCCACATTCTACCATCTCTATTAATATTAAATTCACGACTAAACATTTGAAATGTCATTTGTAATCCTAATTCAGGTGATGGTGTAGTTTGAAATGTATTTCATATTATAGAACCAGTTGTAAGCATATTTAAATCACTGTGTAAAGTTGCATTATCGCTAAAATTAAAAGCACCTGCTATGGATTGAGCGTTAGTATCTATTTTGTCTAACTTTTGACCTAGTGATGTATCCTGTGAATTGTTGATAGTAATTATTGAATTAATAGTTTGTATTTCCTGTAATTAATCCTGCTAAATTATCTGATTGTAAAACGTATCGCGCATCTGAACCTGCTATATCTAAAATAGACGAACAAGAAAATAAACCCGATACTTGTAAATTACTTAATATTGTAGCATTATGATTTAATATTCTTTTATCATTTTGAAAAGTTGAACAATTATTAATTTCTACATCTCCAAAACCTCGCTGATTTAAGAACATTGTTGAACCTGTCAAACTTCCATAAGTACAACTATCAAAATTATTATTGTACATTTCAAAGAAATTATTATAATTTCCAAATTCTGCTATGTTGAAAGTTGCAGTAGTTGACATGTTATGAATTAATGTATTATTCAATATTGATGTATCTAACTTTTCTGATAATAAATTATCAGTTGATGTTTTATTATAATATAAATTACTATCAAATGAACCTCCATTCTGTAAATCTGATATTGCTGTAATATGTGAATTTATTGTGCTATTTCATCCTGTTATTAAATTAGAATTAGCACGAATATTGTTAAAATTAGATGTTATAATAGAATTTAGATCATTTATTAAATGTGTGTTAGATGAAATATTATCAATATTTGTAATAATTAAATTTGAATTAGAACTAGTATTATTAAAATTAGTTGACATATTAGCATCTAAATTACTTATCAAATTTGTATTTGATGAAATATTCTTAAATTTTGTATTTGAAGTTATTGTAAGGTGACCTATTAAAAATGTAATTGATGAAACATTAACTAAATTACTCGCTATGGTTGCAGTATTGTTCATAATGAAATAAGCATTTGAACTAATATTATTTGATAATACATTAATTTCTGTTTTGTTATATGTTTCAGTTATATCATAAAAATTAGAATCTATTTGTTGTTTGGTTTAAATGTTTGCTTGGTCTGCTTTACTATCTAATACTGTTTGAATGTCGGTTTTACTCGCGTAAAGGTCTTCTATATCATTGACTGCTCCATCTTTTACTTGTCTGATTCTATTTGCTGTAATATCAAAGATATTCATTAAGTTTTTACTCATAATTTTAGATTATTAAATAGAAAATTCATAATATCATATTTTTATTTAATCATAAAATGTTACATAATTTGACCGGATTTCAAGTATGCACTCATGAACCATGAGCATGTAAAGTCTCTCAGCCATGTAATTGTTATTATACAATGTTGAACTTTCCATCGCCTTTATTTTCACCACCATAAATGAATTATTTTTTAAATTTATCCCAGTATAATTTGCCGATTCGCGTTTCTGCAAATTAAAACCAAACATAAAAGCGTGAGACCTGTAGTCTTCTGCACTAACTAACATTGGTTTATCAGCACAATGCATAAGATGGACATAAGCTTCTCTAACCCCTTGGATTTCTTGACTCGGAATAACTTGATTACCTATGATCAAAGAAGCAGACAAATCATATTTGGGGTCATAAAAACCTCTTTCAAGTGATATAACACACCTAACGGATGATACATACGTGGATATTCTTTTAACAGTTCTCCATGACCTCCTGTATGGATTCTTGGTGTAGTATTTGAAAAAGAAATACACAGTTTATTTAATTTAGATACATTGCGGACAATAGTTGTGAATATTTCGGTTGATGTTGATGCTGTTTGTTCTTGTAGGGTTTCAGTTTCAAAAGTAATAGGGAGAGAACCCTGTTCTAAGGTTTTAGCATACTCTGCATATAAACTATCATCAAGAGTATAAACATACCCTTAAATAAAGGTTCTGTAACTGACCAAGTGATACTTGTATTTGTATTAGTAAAAAGTCCTGACCTACTAACAATTGGTTTTAATACATCAGTTGTTAAATAGAATTCAATCGTGATTGGACAATAAGATAAAGGTATCCAGTTTTCACAAGTCTTGAAACATTTTCAAAATAGACATTGGCACTTTTACCTGCTTTAATTCCTCTATAATTACCATTGGTTACATTTCTAATGACTGCTTGGGTAGTAGAAGTTCCAGTAGCATCACAAACTAAAAACCGCCCATCGTGATTGAGTAGAGTATTTCCAAAACCCAATGCTTCATCAATTCTTTTTTCTTCTGATGATTTTAATACATCTTTCATTGCACTCGCACGAGAAAGAGAATTTTAATCACATACAATGACATCACCCATTAACACACGCACCCTTTCAAAGAAACCGGCTGTATCAATTGGTCGAAGTTCGTGATTTGCTGCTGTATCAGTGTTGTTTAGAGTAAATCCTGATAATAGTGAAGGAAGCGAGAGCCATTGATTTGCCAGTCCTGTAATGTTAAATCTAATTACTGAATTTGTATCAGCAGTGTAAGTAGAAACCGATGAAGGATAAAAGTTTTTACTTTCTTTTGAACGGACATAAGACGCTGCTTCTTTTAATTTAAATCTTAAATTCTTTTCAACTAGAACATCTGACATTTCCAATTTTTCCATAACTTATATATTTAAAAATAGAAAAATATTATATTATTCTATTATTAAATTAATTTATTTTGACATGTGAATAATCTGCTAAATCATTTTGTTTAGATTTTTGTTAATAGTTTTTAAGATTTATTTTTAATAATATTTTCAACCTTATAATTAGGTTCGTCCTCTACTATTTTCTTAATGTCATCATAACTGATTTTCTTTTTTGGATTTGTACTATTTTTAATATCATTCTTAGGCATTATATATTATCTGATATATTATCTTCATTGTTAGTTATGTTATTTAATGCTTGTTGATGTTTTTTGGTTTTCTCGTGCCTTTTTAGTTTCATTTTGGTTAGGGTCTGACCACAGGAACACACCACCATTTCAGACCTATATGCTTTGAGTTTGTCAGCATTGTTTTTACACCATTGCCTTTTGGTCTCGCTTATCTTGTCTTTGTTATTGACATAATAAGTATGACGACGGTTCTTCTGGTATTCTTGCGTTTTTGACACATATTATTTATCATAATTCACCTTCTACTGCTCTTAACTGTTCTGCATTTTCCACAGGGCATTCTTCAAGCAATTCAATGTAGAAATTTTCAACGCCTATTGCTTTCATTTTCTGATATAGCTTGTAATGCTTTTTGTTGTGTTTATACGACTTCTATGGTTTGCAATCCTTTTTGACAATGGTTGGCACGTAGCACCTATATAAATATCCTTATCTATCATATTCCATATTTGTTGAAACTCTTTGCTTTGGAATAATCCATATCTATTCTTATATGCTCTTTTTTCTTTAAATATTCTTTTCACATAATCTCCCTTACAGGTTCAGCGCTTCTTGAAACATCTTTACCAATATGATAATAACCAGTGATGTAATCGTGATTTATCAAGGGGTTATAAGTATTGGTTCTTGTTTGAATACTACCACGGTCAAGTAATGACACTACATCACCACCGCTTCTAAAACTGGTATAACTACCATTATTTTTAGATGACCAAGATACAAAAGCAGCACCGTAGGTAGTGAGAGTTAGGTCTCTATCTGGATTATCTTTTATGAGTTGGACATTAACAGAACCGGCTAGGCTGTGTCCAATAAGGTGCTGTATTTGTGGGTTGTTATTCAACACTTCTTATACATCCCTATAACGTTCTGAATATCTTGTAAGGTTTAGTGGTAATCCTATATCACTTAAAATGTCATTAATATTTGATTTAATATCATTTTTGCCAAAAGTACCTGCAACATATAGTTTATTGCCATCAATAAAGAAACCTTTACCATTTGTATATGCTTTATTTAATCCTTCTGTGCCAGATAAATAATTATTATATTTAGGTTTGAATAATGACTTTTCTTGTTGCATTTCATTAGTTAATTTTCTATACATTTCGCTATGACCTTGATGAAGTGGACTGTATGATTTTAAATTACCTTCTTTTAAATAATACCTATATTTATTTTTCAGATATAGTTAAATAATATAATTTCTAATTAATTAATATAATGAACTTTCGTAAAATATACATTGATACACGACATAGAAATCTAAATGAAAGTTTGTGCACTTCTGACTTTGTTATAGATTTACCAGAAACCCAAGAAACAGGAGCAAATACAAAACTATATGTTCATGAATTATCAATACCTAATACTATTTATCCTATTGAAGAAAATGTAAATAATAGATTATATTTAACATTAGGAGGAATATTAACAGGAGCGCCAGTATATTATTTTATTGTAGCACCTGATAAAGGTAGTTATGTAGGAATTGAATTAGCAACCGAATTACAAAATAAATTGAATACTGCTACTAATGCAACTGATGGAAATAGTGACTTTTTTAATTGTAGTTCTTCATTAAAAACAAATACTACAACTATAAGTTGTAATTATGTTTCTTACTTTTACATAATTCATACGGATAAAGAATTGCAAACTAACTATGGTTTTAGTGTTGACTATGACAGAAGCCATACAATGTCTATTAACAATGTTTTAGGAAACACTGTTGAAAAAATCAATTTTGCCCCTGACCCTTTTGTTGGTGGTTTTGTTAATTTATTACCAATGAAAAATATTTAACCAGTGATAGTTTAACAAATGGAAACCAATTAGCACCTTATGGAGTTGCCCGTGTTCTTCGCAAAATTCCTATTACTGCTGGGTTTGGTAATGTAATCTATGATAATCAGGTTCTGTTATTCTTTAATATTTGTTGAAGGTTGAAAAGCATATATTAAATATTTTAGTAGAAATATGTGTTATATACTAATTATATTAAAATATTTTAATATATATATATATATATTTATTATATACTAATTATATGGTTAAAAATATTGAAATTATAGACGTAGGCAGTGAAAGTAATGAAGCACCTAAGGAAGTCGAAGAAATTAAAGAAGAAGAACCTATTATTCATGAAGAAAGTAAAGAAGTAGAAACTAATAATATTATAAATGAAGAAGAGAATAAAGTAGAAGAAGGACCAAAGCAAGAATTAAAGCCTAAAACATACCCAACGGAAAAAGTGGAGTGTCCAAAGTGTAAAAAATATTTAACAAAATACACTTTCAAATATTGTCATAACTGTAATGGAATACAAGTTAAAAAAGAACCAGGCCCTAACAAAGTTGTTCATAGAAAAATTATGCATCCTGAACAAGCAAAAGAATTTGAAACTAATGTATATAGTAAAGTTAAAGATAATATTAAAGTGGATGAACAAGAAATAGAAAAGCGTGTTCAACAAAAGTTGAAGAAAGGTTAAAACAACATATAGAAAGCACAGCAAATAAAGTGTTTGAAACCGCAAAAGATAGATATAATAATATGAAACAACAAAAGTTGGAAAAGAAGCAAGAACATATTAATAAGTTAGTATCAAACACTATTTGATAAATAAATTTATAGTCTAACTATTGTTATATGAACAAGTCAGATTTTGAAATATAACATCAACACTTACAAAGAATGGCAAAGCAGGAAAATTACCAACATCAAACACATTTTATAATCCCATAACAAAACCTAACAAGAAGCTTAAATCAACCGTCCATTACTATTACGAAGGAGACAACAAGGCACATCAACCAAACTATACATATCTGAAAGACATGAAGGAACAATTGGAATTTCATAACGCTAAAACAGATTATGCTATATTTCAAAATAAAAGAAGATATATGGATGAAGCACAGGCGTATTTTAATGAAATTCAAAGGTTGGAAGGTGAAAAATTGAGACATCATCCATCAAGTGAAACAGGCAACAACTACTCAGAAATGATTAAGAAGAAAAAGGATATAATCAATCAATTGATTTTGACTTTGAATATATAAATTAATTAAATTTATTATATTAATTTTTAATCTAATCAATTTCATATAATAATGAGATTAGACAACACACAGATGAAAACCGAAGGTTTAAATCTGCTATGGAGCAAAGCTCCATCCCAGATGAAAACTCTAAAATCACAATTAAGGTTAAGACCGTCTTATAATGAACTCACCAAGGAAATTACAAAGGAAGAATACAAAAATAAGAATATCAGAGATGTAATAGACAGAAACGCCTATTATTTTCGTGACAGTCCATTAGGAACAGTTTATGATAATAATGCAGTAGATTTGAGACAACAACACTTTCAAAAAATGTTAGATGGGAAAAATCAAACAGAACATTTTGATATAGCGAAGGACGATGAAATGGATGATTTAAGAGATGAAGCAACAGAAGCGCTGGATGCTACAATGGACGAAGCAAAAGAACAACACGAACAAATTAGTCAAGCTTCTCAAAGCGTTAGACAACAACATTTTGATGATATGAACCAAAGACTACAAAGAATGAAACAAATTGATGTAAGTTTAGGTCAAGATTTAACAAATACATTTCAAGGAAAACAAGCATTTCAAGATATGGCAAATCCTAACGCGACAGTTGCTTCAAGTTCTTCTCAGTCGCAAGAGACAGTAGCAAAAGTAATTAAACCATCAAAAACGAAAGAAGCTGAAGCAAAAGCAAAAGCAAAGGCACCATTGGAAGCAATAACAATGGATGAAAGCGAGACAATGGCGATAGAAAGCATCAGAGATGACGCACAAAAAACGACAAGAGCGAGACGCACCAGACCAAAAGCAAAAAGTAAAACGAACAAAGAAGAAAAAAAGAAGATGCTAAAAGCAATACAGCACACACCTGAAATAGCACAAGGTGCGGCGTCATCATCATCTGGATTAAATCCTGACAAAGATAAAGACGACAAGACACCTGAAATAACCAAACCAAAAAAGACAATACAAAAGGACAAAACAGCACCCTCAAGAATGAACATACAACTGTTGGACGAAGCCTTCAAAGAAGGATTGAACAAAGGGAAAATAACCAAAAATGAATTTAGTAAATACAAATATATGTTTGATAAATAGAAAAACAACAAAAACAAAAAGGAAGATATAAAACCAATTCAATCATTATACCGTGAATTGATATATAAGAAATAAATAAAACAGAATGATTTTAGACAAGAAAGTCCTGACGCTGAAAGTGAAAATAATGAAGATAAGAATAAAGAAAAAGAACATCTAAAATAATATGATTTTTCATTAAAAAATAATATTATTTTCAATTAGCGACAGCAACCATCGCATATTCTCTTTTGCATTTTCTGCTCGGGTGATAATTTGACTTTTCTGGTTCTGGCTCTCCCCTCTCTCTCCTCTCTTCGGTTTCTCTTGCTTCTCTCTCTACCTTCTTCTTCTGATAAAGTGCTTTACCCGTTATTCTTTTTCTCTCTCTTACTCTTCCTGTGTATTCAGGGTCTTCTTTTCTCTCATGATAATACAACCGTGAAAACAACGCCATGTGCTCCCTAATTTCATCCAATGTCATATCGTATGGCTTCTTTGTCATTATCTTAATTAAATTAAATAACATTTCTTTAACACTGTTTCAAGAAATATCATTAATTTAAGTTTAAGACGAAAGCATTTAAAGAAATACGTATATTATAAATATAATATAAATATATTTATGGCTAAACAACTTATCAGAGATAATATCCGAGATTTAAGAAATACCAGAGATAGTAAAATAGGCAGAGTGCCTCCCGACATACAAACAAAAATCAATAAAATAGTTGATTTATTTATATGAAGACCGCAAGATTTCACAAAAAGCAACCGCAAATAAATTGATAAATGACATCAGCATCAATGACGCCAAAAAGCGAAAATCTGGATTGAAGAGATATGAAAAAGCAGTGGCAAAGTATGAAGAAGCAGAACCCATGACCGAAAGAATGGCAAAGACAGCAAAGAAAGCAAGGACAGGAAAGGAAGTTAAAGCAGTAGTTAAAACACACGACAAACAACCAATATTCAAGAGAAAAGCAATAGCAGGTTTAGCAAGTAAGGCAAAGGATATTTTCAAGAACAGAAAAACTTATGATGTAAAATTTATGTTATTTTCAGTTGTTAATAGGGATGGAAGAAAGAGACCAGCATTTAGATTAGATGGCGTAGCATATTATCCTATATCACTGAAAGCATCAGGGAAACAAAGAGCATGAGGTGAGGCGAATGTAAAAGCAAATCAGTTTATAGAAACATTGGTAAATAGAAAGATTAGAAAATATCACGAAAGCGAAAGAAGCTTGTTTAGAAAACTAATGATTACAATGAATACGAGTAGCGAGTTTCAAGACATAGGACATTTGGTAGAATATGCCGACGCCATTAAAATTGAAGAAGTTGAGCTGGTTGATGCCGACACTACAAACTACGATGAAAGAGAGCAACCATTGAGGGAAGGTCAGAACATAAGCATCTATTATAGATATGTTCAGACCGAATTAGATACCTGTGCCTTAACATTGAAAGAAGCATTACAAAAGAAGGAATATAGAGATAATGAATGTTGGATAAATGCTTTACTTGAAAATTTTGAAGGAACAGACCTATTGAGAGAGAAGCGACAACAAAAGAATACTACACCAACATTATCCCGTAATAAGATTTTAGAATTGCTGGAAATGACAGAAGAAGAATTTATCAATAATGGAGCATCCATAAACCAAATGGACAAGGTCTTTAAATTCTTCAATATTCTGGCCAGACTTTATAACTTTACAAGAGGTTTAATTTGTCAACATGACCCCAAAGACTACGAAAAGGGCAGAGTTAAAATGTTCAGAGGATTAGTTAAGAATAACCATATTTATTTGTTAAACCATGATTTAAACACATGAATGCAAATACAAGCAAACGAGGAAGGGTTTAAAGCACCAACTACAAGCAGATTTTACATCACTGACAGGGATGAACCTATTAAGTATAGAATGTTTGACGGTGTACATGATTTGCTAAAAATGCGGGATGAAGAATAATACGCTTTGATACATTCTGAAAATGATATGGTAAAAGTATTTTATCAACTCACTGAAGCAGGATACAAGCCCTACATTAAGTATGGCAATTCCGGACAAATTACCAATATCATGTGTAAGTTTTATACCAAAAAACTCAAAAAATACATCAAATGTAATATTGTATCACAGAGTTTATCAAAAGATAGGATTGATGAAGATGTGGCGGTTGATGATGAAGACACATATAACAACATCGTTAGTGCTATGTTCAGATTTCAGAAGGACATGTTTAAGGAAAACCATTTATCATATTACAATGAAGTTGATATTAAGGTATTGAAGGAGTGTAAAACTATTGTTCCTGTTGGGGTTTTTGAAGAGAAGGTTAATGTGAAGAAGTTGAGAGAGATTGACATTAGAAAGGCATTTACCTTTGGCGGGTGCTGTATCAAATACATCCCGAGATTTACAGAGTTTGATGTGTTTAAACCCTTTACTCAAGATTGCGATATTAATAGTTTTAATAATTTAACTTTATACATTGTAGACGTCTATGAGGGAAACATATTTTTAAACAAGAAAAATAATCTTATTTACGGCAAGTTTTTAAAGCGACTGTTACAGAATGATATTAAGTTGAAGATATTATATTACAAACAGCCTAATCATGTTATAAAGTTAATTACAAGAAAATACTAGATGAACTCTATTCCGCGAAAATATCAAGCAATGAAAATTTAAATAAGCAACTACAAAAGAAAGTAGCAAACATCAGCATCGGTATGCTGGAAAAATCACATAACAGCGTGTTATTATCAAAAGTTGAATGGAGGCAAGATTTATACAATCAGCAAGTGCCACAGTTATTTAGAAGAATTAGAAGATGGCGAAAAGATATTGAGAGAAACAGATGACATGACATATTATGTGTTGAATGTGTCGGATAAAAAAGTATTAAATAATGGATTTACGTTTCAAAGAATTATTATTACAGTATCATAATATTAAAATGCATGAAGCATACAACACATTAACTGATAATAATGTTAAAGTGCATAGTGTTAAAACAGATAGTTTTACTATCCATGAAGACGATTTAGATAAAGTGTATGGATATAATTATTTGCGAAAATGGCAGGAAGGACTGCTGAAATTTGGTGAAGAGATAGGCAATTGGAGGCTTGAAGAGAAGCACACTATAACATTACCGACACAACCATACAAATATAAGTTTAATGAATTACCTGAAATACCGAAGATTAAGAATATCAATATACCTGTTGATGATGAATGGAATACTGAAAGCATTTGTAAAAAAGTTGTTAAACAAAATCCAGTAATCATCAGGGGTAAATTTCCGGGCACGGGCAAGAGTTATATAGGTCAGCATTTCCAAACGATAAATAAGAATGTGTTATTTGTAGTGCCTACCAACCGACAACTACAAGAAATACAAGATAAGGGAATAGAAGCAACAACATAAAACAAGTTTTTTAGCATTGCCGTTCATGAAGATGCCGGAGAGAAATTACCAATTTATGATTATTCGCCTTGCGATGTAATAGTGTTTGATGAGATTTATATGTTGAATTTATACACTTTGAATAAAGTATGGCAGTTTATGGAAAACAACACTCATATTATCAGAATTGCTACTGGTGATGTAAAACAATTAGAAGGGGTGGAAACCACGACAAACTGCCAAGACCCCGCAACATACATTGACAACTGTATAGACACAATGTTTAAATATAATATTTTCTTAAAATATGTAAGAGAGTGGGAGCAAAGGACAGCGTAGAAGGAGAAATAAACAGGAACATATTAAATGATATGTATGATGACTGGTGGGAAAACAACATTCCACGCAAAGAGTTTATACTTAAATACAGTGAATTAACCGATGACATCATGGCATCAGAGCATAACATCGCTTACACCAATATGAGATGCGAAAATGTAGCAAATGAGATTAGAGACAGATTAAACATAAGTGCCAAGTATATAGTAGGTGATATTCTAATTGCCAGAGCATGGATTAAACAACCAAGGGTTAATATCAATTTGAGATACAGGATTACAAAAATAGAAAATGCTGAATTCGGGAAGCAAATAACATTACAGAATATAGCAAGAAAAGAAGATGAGTTTATGTTGTTTGAACCTATTGTAGATTAAAAAAAAGAAAAAACTTAATCTATCCTTACTGTGCTACTTGTCATTCAAGTCAGGGGTCAAGCGTAAAGGAAAGCATAACTATTCATGAATGGGACTTACCCATAACCAGCAGAGAGTGGATATGGACGGCATTAACTCGCTGTGTTGATTTTAGGAAAGTTAAATTTTATTGTAATCCAGCCTTTGATAAGCAAATGGACAAAAATATGATAATGAGATATTTTAAAAACAAAGCAGAAAATTATAAGATAAAAGACAGGAGAGCAGGAAGAGCAATAAATGAAGAAGAACACATAACTGCTAAATGGTGCTTATCGCAATTCAAAAGTAGATGCCAAAAGTGCAATACTTCATTTAACTTTGAAACTAAGAAAGGTAAATTATGTAGTAATTTTACTTGCCAGCGCCTTGATAATTCAATCGCTCACCATATAGATAATTCAACTTCATTCTGTGTATATTGTAATGTTTCAGCTCATTAAGATTTTAATATTCATTTTAAAATCTTAGTTTTAGACTAAAAGGGTTTAAAGAAATAATACCTGTATATAGTAGAGAGTAATGAAGGATCAAGAAGTAAACAATTATATCAACAAGAAATGCTATGACTGTTGCCATTTCAAAAAGGAGAATATGGAATTATACAAATTAAATTTACCTAATGAAATAGTTAATACTATTATTGATTATGCTTTGGACGAACAAAATGGTAAAATTTGTACAAATTGGAGGTTTTATCAAGAATTAATCAAATGTCATTTGAACCATAAAAGGTTTCTTAAAACAAATGTTGAAAAGGACATTATAATATGTCTAACTGTGTATGAAAGACCACCTTTTGATTCTGGTAGAGCATTTCTTAAAGTCAGTAAGAAAAAATATGAACTGATTGACCACATTTTATGGATATTGTTACATCGTAGAAGAGAAGGGTGTGATGTAAAAGAAGACATTAAATCATATATTGAAAGCAAAAAGTTTAATGTGAAAAATACCGTGAGATATATTAATATTATGTTGAAAATGATGTTTGAAAGGGGTAAGATGTATCAACAATTTAATAGTCATCAATTAAATTATTATCCTGAACTTAATTTATAAATAATATTATCAATATAATAAATCTTAATTGATTATATGGATAAACAAAAAGTTATTAGTGATATTTATTACGATAAAAGCGGGGTTGGTTCAACACAGACAACTTTGAAAGATGCCAGACAGAAAGACACAACTATTACTGCGGATGATGTTAATGAGTTCTTTAAAAAGAATGTTGAGGAAAAAAGGAAAATGCGAGGGCAGAACAGCTTTGTTGTTCCACACTCATTTTGGGAATTCCAGTTGGATTTGTTTTTTATTTCTAAAAATGATTTGGAAAATCAGAAGTTTAGAATTGGATTAATATTGATTGATATTTTTAGTAAATATGCTACTGTAATACCCATAGCAAGTAAGCAACCAGCGGATGTATTAGCAGGAATAATGGAGGGTATTAAGAAAATGGATGGCAAACCCAAAATGATATACAGCGACGAAGAAGGTAGTTTGTTTAGTTCTGTTTTTATTGATTATCTTGATGAGGAAAAAATTGAATTACACACCACAAATGGACATTCGGCATTTGGTGAAAGATTTATAAACACCTACAAAGACATGCTTTTCAAACGGGTTGAAGCGGATGAAAAAAGAGGCAAGGAAAATATACAATGGATAGATTACAATTTAGAAATATTATTGACATATAATAATAAATTAGTAAGTTCCGTTACGAAAATGACACCATTAGAAGCAAGGAAGAAAAATAATGAGTTTGAGGTTAAGCTGAATATATCAATGAATGCCTGAAAAACCCGTTTGTATCCTGATTTAGATGTATCCAGTCAAGTAAAAATCCTGAGGAACAAGGGAATAAGTGAGAAAGCACAGACAAGTCATTGGTTAAAAGAAATCTTCACAATTGAAAGAATAGAAACTAAATTAGGGCAGAAATATTACTATGTAAATGGAAGACCCAGACCATTGTTGAGGCATGAAATGTTAAAATTATAGTGTTAGACTAAAAAGGGTTTAAAGAAATATTACATATATATATATATTAGTGAAATATGTTTAAGATTGAGTTTAACAGTGTTGATGAAAGAAACACAGTTGGTAAGTGCCAATATTGTAGGCGCATTAGAAAGAATAGGGCAGATGGGTTCAACTCTACAAATCTACCTGACAACGTTGTCAATATAATACTTGGATATTCGTTTTATTGTGTCAGGTGTTCCAAAGCGATAGAATGTATTGACAAAGTGGATGAAGTGATAGAAAACAAACCCGGATACATAAATTTTCAACGGGCAACTGCTTGTGACATACAGGTGTATTGTTTCACACAGTTTAACCCATTTCCTGAATATAGGACTGTTTTAAATGATGTCCTGACATGTTTTAGTATATCAGGTTATAGAACCAATCTCATAATCATGTATTCAAAGGAGGTTCATGAAATATTCAGAGACTTGTATGATAGGTTGTTTGACGAATATGTTGCTGAATGTGCTAAACATCATTTGTTGAAAACCCGTGTAGATACTGCTTATGGGACAATGCTAAAATACACAGATATGTTTAGGATTATACTGAAATATTTGAAAGGTAAAAATGCTAATAACAAATAGTTCAACCAATTTTATAATGGAGACCTTGACCATGAAATCGGTAGGACAGTTGCCCAAATATGGTTGAGATAAACAGGGGGTTGTATAATTTATAATATTATACATTATATAGACCAACAAGAAAAGCAACAGTAAAACCAACAGACAACACCAGCGCCTGATAAACAAATGGGGCGTGCTTTTTTACAAATGGGGCGTGTTTTTTTTTACAAATGGCGCGTGCTTTTTTGCAAATGGGGCGTGTTTTTTTACAAATGGCGCGTGCTTTTTTGCAAATGGGGCGTGCTTTTTTACAAATGGCGCGTGCTTTTTTGCAAATGGGGCGTGTTTTTTTACAAATGGCGCGTGTTTTTTTGCAAATGGGGCGTGCTTTTTTACAAATGGCGCGTGCATTTTTACAAATGGTTGTTTCGTTTGTGGTGAGTGTTATGTAATTATCTATTGTATGGTCTGTTGTTTGGTTTTTTGTGTGGTTTGTTGTTTGGTGGTGTTTTGGATAAGGTGGCTTACCCAGACCTCGTTATGGATTATGTCGTGAAACCTCACGAACTCGGCAGAGCTTCGTGTCTAAAACCATTTAAAGGGATAGTCTTTTACTATGATAGAGGATGACTGAAGAAATGGAAACTTGTAGGCAATGTGGTAATACTTATTCTTCTGATTTGTTTAAGAATATGATTAAACTTTGTAATTACTGCCGAGAACAAAATAAGATTAAGAATGATGAAAAGAAGAAGCAATGGAAATTGAATAATCCTGAACAAGTATGGGAGAAGCAACGCAGATACAGAGAGAACCACCCTGACAGAATACAGGAAAAGAACAGGAAATACAGAGAAAGCGAAAAGGGGAACGCAACAATACAAGCAAACCGGCAACAGGTTCATTATTGCGAATTGTGCGATTATGAAGTTAAAAAAGGTAAGAAGTCTCAGCACGAGAAATCTGGGAACCATCAATATTTGTTACAGAAAAGTTTGAACGGGGAAAAATTGGAACGACCGGATGAAAAGGAAATCAAAAACGGTGTATTGTGGTTTAGATGTTTGAAATGTAAGAAGAAAGAAATTTATTTTGCTTGGTGCGACCATGTATCAAGCGAAGGACATATCAAGAACTGTTGCGAGGTTGATTGAAATGGTTAAAGTTATTCTTTAAAATGAATAACTTGAAGCATTTTATATAGATTTTGGCGAGTGGTTTGATTATATGCTGGTGTGGCGCGGGGGGGGGGGGAGGAAAAGATGAGAGTTGGGAAAGCCAGTGCTTGCTTTAGGATGGGGCTAGGGGTTCACTCAAGGTCTATTTAGGGTAGGCTTAGGGCTCGCATTTGGGTGTTGATGGTGTTTGTGGAGGCTGGTATAGCAAAAGCTAATGCCAAATTAAACAAAGACAAATCCGGAAGAAATGCCCCCTCCTAAACAACTCTGCACTGTCTACCATCGCAACTGCCAAGTGGCGCAATGGCCCGCCGGACGGATTCTTCTTGGACGAGTAGCCCAACCTCGCCCAAAAGCTAAAGCTGTTTCACCCATCTTACACGCCCCTCGTCGCGCGAGAACAATCAAATTCAAGAACATGTTTGCATTCAAAGAAAATACTCTTTGACTAGGTTCAATCCTGAATACAAGAACCGACGGAAACTATGAAACTGCTAAGGCCCCAGTCTTGCGTGAATCCGTGCGCACATTTCTACGGGCCAAGCTGCTGTACCCTGCACATGGGTTCCAAGACCTTGTAGCCGCCTGACGTGGAATTCACGTCAGTCAAATGCAAATGCTGATTCGAATGCCAGTTGTTGCAGCCCCGGCTCCTGGTGCCACCACGGACGCACCATCGACAGCCAGCTGCAGTGATTCTTCTGACAAGCAGGATGATACCGTAGCATAAATGGCCTCTGCACATACCTGAGCAACGATGATTGCTGACGGACTGAGAAATGGAAGCGCACCATTTCTGTGCGCGAACCTGATTCCCATAGCTCCCATGCGCGATGACGCTCTAAGCTGTGCTGGCAGGCAACCCCTAATCCATCCATATCATGATCCAGACTTGTGCCCATGTCCGCATCACCCTCTGTTCTCATCGGCATCTGGGGCTTCAAAGGAAGCACGGCGCCTGAGTCTTTGCCAAGCTCCATGGCAACGCCAGCTCCCTGCAAAAATTATTTTGAGGGCTTCGCCCAAATACAAGGTGTCCAAGCATTCGAGCAAAACACATGTGATTGTTTGGACAACCCGTGTGGAGCAATCTCTTGCTTTCTGCGTGTGGTTCAAGCAACAAACTAATTTCTGTAAGTAACATTCAATTTTGCCAGACAAAGCCGAGGGGCCACTCCTTTGCACATCCAAATTGAGGCGGACCTGCCAACCTCAGCCAGTGCCATCACACATCGCAGCGAACAGCTCACTAATGGTTGCTTGGATGTCGCAAGTGAGAGCCCTAACATGACACGGCCCCCCCCCCCCCCGAAAGAAACGAACTTGCGAAAAGCCTGACAGCAACTGGGAGAATGTCGGCACGGCATCGCATCTCCCATCTGACTGGCTGCGTAAGCTTGGCCAACCGGCTGGCTTTAGGATGACACAGGGTGAGCCCGGTTCTGAATCAACAAGAAGGTAACGACTTGAGGAGCACGAAGCATTTAGCCGGCAAACTGAGCCTGGTTCAGTTGTTCAGCCACGCTGATAAAGAAAACACGACGCGGAAAGAAACATGCACATTGCATACTTCAAACATCATAGCAAACAGCATGCAAACATCTTGTGGGCACGCATGTGTGCAACAGCCGCCTGTACACTCGATTGCTGTGCAGGTAGCCAGCCGAACATCATGTGAACTAACCCTTCCCCCCCGGTTGTCTCACCCACTAGTGCTTTCGGGTGCTTTCTGCTTGCCTCTTGTCAGACAAGCGTCCACCTAGCAACGTGTCGGGCAGCGGTGATTCTTGTTGCACTGGAGGCTCCTGACCACTTTGGCGCGAGACTGAAGGCTGGGCTTGACCAGTATGGAGTCCAATCACTTATTCTATGCAAAGCGTCGCCCAAAAATCTACGGAGGCTCCGTTTTTGAACGCCAAAGGATGCGCAACAAGGCGCCACCTTGCATTACATTGGAAGGCCTCTCACAACCGACAAGGACTTGTCCCGCCTCCAAATACGGCGACCACTCAGGCAGCTGCGGTGCCGGAGGGCGCGGATCCTGTGCAAAGACTTGACACGCTTTCAACAATCGAACTCCTTGCAACGCCCAGCAACACAAATCTGTCTCTCCGGCGTGACCGGGGTGTCAATACAAATTTATTTGGTCCCACGCAAAAGCAAGTGGCCCGCTGTCCCCCTATGTATCTAGCAAACGTTACGGGCAACAGCTTGTGAACAGCGGACTGACTCCGAGGGCCCCATCACAAGCGCCTGCTCCAGCAGTCCCAGCACGGCAGGCAGCACAACACCCAGAAGTGGGGATGGCAGCAGCCGCGCCCGAGCCTCTACAACAGAAAAACAGCAATGAATTGAGATTCACCGCGTTTCGATGCCCGTTTCAAGATTCTATCAGCTACCAATGGGGAAAGACTTGAAGCTCAGTGCCACGGCAGACTTTGCAAGGGGCCCGGAAAGGCCTGCTTTGCCGTCATGCCTTTACAAGGGGGGTCGCACTCACAACTCTTCGAGCGGGAATCCTCTTCTGGGAGCCAGCGAAAATTGCAAGCAGTTTGGCTCGTGCCACCAAGCGTGAAATAGCCATTTCTGGGCCAAGCTGCCCCGTTTAGCAGAACTGTCAGCTGCATGCCCGTTGGCTCGGCTGGCAGAAACGCTGCAAGGCGCATAGCGGGACCAGACCTCTGCTTGACAAGTTCGGGCGTGCAACAACGAGGGCTAGAATGACCCGCCCAAGTACAGGCTTTCAAAATAGTAACAAAGAAACGAAGCCAAGCCGTTGTCAATAAGTAGTGTGCAACAAAACATGTTAGCAATTGCTCTGTCCTTCTTTGATGGTTTAGCGAAAGCATGACCAACCCTGGGAGGCGCGCGCGCACAGGCACACACAGAGAAGAAGCATGCGAACCACCTGCGGCCCTCATGCTTGAACAAGCGGCTCCTCGCTCAGCCCAGGGGAGGCCTCCTGAGGCAGGAAGGAGCCACCTCTCACCAAGACCTTGGCTTGGACAGGCGCATGTTCTACCTTGCTCAACAAACCATGGAAAATCGCAAGAGCTCAAAGAGTGCGATTCTAGCCTCAGCTCACGTTGGGTTGCCCCCTGTACCCGTCCGCTTCTATGAACGCACCAGGCCGGCATGGCAAGGCGAGGTGGCTTCCAGGATAGTCGGCCAGTCTTGTGTGGGCAAGACACTTGCTGCGCAAGGCTTGCAGGGCTCTGTCCCTGCAGTCCTTCCAGGGAAGTGCTTGATCAGTTGAGGCTGGGTGCTTGATGCCATTGATGTTACGATATCCCATATGTCCCTGCAGGTACGGCTAGCGCTTGTGCCCCAAACCTACAACCACAATCGCGCCCAACCAACCGAAGCCCCTCCCGCCTTCAGTCCACTGCCGCGGGCGGCCATCCACTGCCATGCCATTCACAACCTCAATGCCGGCCTGGCAACATCAATTGATGCGGTGGTTCCAGTTTGCTGGCGGGGAATCTATGTCTGGTTGGCTTCCAAAGGCAAAACCATCAACCACTATGAGGGCCCAAACTCTGACACATTCCACAAGTCGCATTGCATCATGGGACTTGCCTCTGTACCCTTTGGGCCAAGACGAGCATAAAGTCGGCCAAGGTCCGCTTGGATGCGTGCAGCACCCATCCTGGGCTGCATCAATACGCAACAGCTTCTCTCTACACCGAAACAAGGAGAATTCTCGAACACTCGTCGGGTTGCATAAGAAGAATTCCTGTTGAGCACTGTTGAGCACAAACAGCGGGGTGTTTGCATCACCTGCCTCTGAAACAAGCCTGACAGGGCGATGCAGCCAGGTCTCTCCACGTCGATATCCAACGATAAGCCCATGCTCCTTGCATGATACCGGGCACAAGATAACTTCTCGCAGCCTACAACTTGCAAAGCTGAACAATCGGAAAGGGAACAATTCTTTGGTTGCAGCCAGGCAGCACATGCAACTCATGAAACAAGCTCTCTTCTTTGTAGTACCTGAACCGCACTTGGTTGCTCGCAGCCGGGGGCCAAAGCTCTGAGCCACTGACAGCATCGTTTTGAAAGCACTATGCTCAATAGCCTCCAGTGCCAACTAAGCCTGGCACGCGTTCATGGTTCCCTCCGCTTGACGCCATAGTGCCATGGCAGATTTCTCCCAGTCCTATCAACACGCGGCCAGCGAACTGTTCTCCCTCCGGGAAGACATACAAACCTTAGAGACTCCTAAACTTCGGGACCCTGTTCCAACGCAAGAAAGGATGTCTATCTGGAACCAAAAGGGAGACAAGCAAGTGCCAAGTTGCCTGATTGTGGCGTCAGGACGCAAGGCTTTCAAAGCGGACCCAAGGCATGTCAGGACCTCAAGAAGCCCCATCCTCGCCCACCTGGTGGCCAGCAGCTTGCAGCCGAAGTGCCAGGAGATCCTTTGCTCATTCAGAGGGCACGGCAGCTTGGCCGAAATTTCCGCACCGGAATGGGAATCAAACAAACATGCTAGGCACGGGTGGGACGGGAAACTCCTCAGCACAAGTGCAAGGAAAGCGATCTCCAAAAGATGCAGCCGAGCATCGTAGTAGGAGCCTAGCGTGAGCGAAGGCCACCAAATCAGTCACCCACGGTTCACACCAACAGACTTGAGGCAGTAAACCCCGCGCTCATGCTCAACCCCGGCAACCTAGTAGCTTTCACTGCCTCGGGGAAGATGCCTGCGCGGAGACTAAGGCCCCAGCAGCCTGCGAAGGCGCTCTCGCCTCCTTGCAGCTCTTTTCGCAAAGCCGCCCAGGGCTTCTCGGACAGGAGCGACAATAAGCCGCGGCCTCCATAGAGTATGCAGCTGGACCACTGAGCGGCGCTTGGGCTCTTGGACGCTTGGATTTCCCACAAATTTGCAACAAAGCGTCTCAATCTGCCTCCAAATGCTGCTCAAACATTGATGCAGGACTCCCGACAAACACAGGCTGGGCTGCTTGTGCTTGTGCTCAAGCTGGGGCGCTTCGAGAAAAACTGTCTTGCCAATGCAGCACAAGGTGCGGTCATCGTCACTGAGGCTTCGCCTTGGCTCGCGCCTGGCCCAGACTGGCCACGCCAAGCGGCGAACCGATTTGACCATTCAGAAAAGCGGCGGCTCCAGTGACTGCCCTTCCTTGGTGCCACTTGGCCGCAGGCCCCGGTTTTAATCAAATCATGATGAAGGATAGCCACTACGTGCGTTCGCAAAGCTGCACTTGCCTGTAGCATGGCAAAGGAAAGCATACCATGCAGCCATGCGTGCCTCGCTCAAGCAGGCTGCAAGACAACCTCAAATGCCAACGTCCCTTCCTGACAAGCGGCCGCTGCTTGTTTCGCACCGCCCGCGCAGCGCAACTCAGCCTGTTGTAGCTCAAAAACCCAGTTGGAGGCGGCCAAGTACCCTGGGCTCCACGGGGCACAGGAACTGACGCCACACACGCAAGAACATTGAGTACCCTAAATTAGCGTGGCCTATCCCCACATCGCGGCATAGCCATGTTGCAGTCCAAGCAGCGACCCAGCAGGGTCCAAACAACCTTCATGAGTGCTTCGTTGGCCTTGGCTCATACCCACAGCTCTCTTCATGCCAGCCTCCATCTTCAAGGCCAGCCTGCGCTTGCTGATTTGTTTCTATGCCTGAAGTTTGATTCGTCCTTCCCACAACGCAAGGCTTTCCATTGCACGCTGTCTGTACTTGTACGTCGTGTGTTTTATGAGCATCGCATTTCTACACGATTTCAAACCAAGATCAAAGTAATTGTGAATCCTGAAATCAATCAATGTCAGCCCCACATTTATATTATAATTGTGAGCGTCATTGTCTACGGCCCATGACTTGGAGAGTATATGACCCATCATCACCCAGGAGTCAGGTTCTTACTTTCTTCTGGATAGTGTATGCCACCCTCTCATTGATAGTCTCTATCCGACTTACGGTGCGCCAAAAACAATCAATGCCCAAGCAACTTGCAGCTTGTGGCCTGCTCCCTGCCCCTGACACCACTCCCCGCCCCGAAAGCCAGGCCGCACAACAGGCTCCTACGCCCTCGCCGCCCAGGTCCGCAGAGATGCGGCGCCGGGGTTGCCGGCGGCCAGACAGCAGCTCACTCAGCGCCTTGCGAGTCGCAATCCACAAACGCATCGACGTCAAGTTCTAAGCGAGCAAACGTCAGAAGAAGGCGCATGACTGCGATCATGGCAATACAACTCAACCAGTTGCAAAATGACCCCGCCAGGAATTTGTTTCTGTGCAATCCCCCTGTGCATTCTCAATGTTTGTGGCGAGGCGCCGGCGGCATTGCCAATCGCAAACGCATCGGCGGCATGGACCCAAACATGTCCTGCTGAGGCTGCGTACCTTGAAAAATCACCTATGTTGCTGAGAGGCAAGCAACAGCAAAGTTTTACACATATTTGTATGATGTATGTATAGCAACGGTTTCCACACAGGCGAGCCTCAACAATTACTGCGAGACAGCTTTGCCCGTTTCACCGATACTGGAAAAAGAGCTCAAATGCACCTGCCTGGCTAAGGCTCACCTGCCACATATTACTGCATGCCCACACACACACACACCCGCGCACACACACGCTCGCGCACGCACGCACTCATGCATCCTTGTTCACGCACATACGCAATAAACGTACATCCAAATGTGTATCTGTGTGCGGCATGCGCAGGAGACACTATGCGAATGTCATAAGCCAGGCGCTGGAAGAGCTCGATGAACCCTGCCGTGGCACCACACAGGGCAGCGCACTCATTCCAAGCTGGGCGGCCTATATGCAACCCAAACGACACCCAAATGTTCATGCAATTCTGAAAGCCTCGTCCCAATCAGATTTAAGCAAGTACTTTCCCAATAACGTTCTCGCTCAGGACAGGGTTCCCTCTCAGGGTTTCAGGATTTTGCGGCGCCCCCTCAATGTGTGTTGAACACAGTACCATCTCAATGATGTTTCATGGAGGGCTCAGCCTTCAAAGAGGTTTCACTCAGTAGTCTTTGGCACAATGCTTCAGACATTCAGCGATGCCCAGCGGTACTTCATTGACAAGTAGCCATGCTTGGAGAATGAGCAAGGCCGGATCTGTGGAACGTTTTGCCGCCCGCCCCAGATCTCAACTTGTTTTTGTTCACGGGCTTTAAAAAACACATCATCTGCATGTCTTGTTTCATTGAGAATAAACGACTCCAACAGGAGCACGGCGAGAGTGCAAAGTCGCACAAGGCATCATGACTAATACAAGCTGGCCTGGTCTGTCCTGATGCCAGTGCCGCTGGCCCCGATGACATTCAAAACCTGGGATTGCGCAGTGGAACGGTGCTGCAGCATGCTACGCCCAGAGATTCTCCCAGTATCTCCCAGCGCTGCCTGGGTCCTTGGTGGTGCTGCCAAGTATCGAACTGTTCGATCTCAATATCGCCTGCGCACATCGATATGCATACATATATATATATATATGCACACAAAAATTGAGCTCACATCAGGTCAACCAAATGACTGCTGCGATGTCAACAACATGCCGACTGGTCCTGGCCAGGGCAGAACAATAGCAGCTAGCAACTTTAACAACTGTCAGCATATAGTACATGCAGCACTAGAGTCAAGCACGCGTGAAGGAGTGGAACAACTTCAGAAGAACATAGTAGCTAAGTGTGAACAACGTGCTTGACGCTCTGATCAGACGCGCACACAATATGCATATGTGTGTATATATATATATAAATATACTCTATACAATCCGAAATGTGTACATACAGATAGGTAGATAGATAGACAAACAAACATAATATCGACAGATCACATAATATAGACAGTCACATAGATCGGGTGGGTGGGTGGATGGACGGATGGGTGGATGGATGGACTGACACACGGACGCACGGACGCACGGGTTGACATACAAACAGCGGGCGTGTGGGCGCTGCAGCGTAGCATGCTGCCTAACTACGCTGGACAAGGAGCAGCAGAATGATACTTACAGAATCGCAAAATATAACATACCCAAGAAATAGTGACTATGAAAGGCACGCAAAAGGCGTACTGTAGTGTGGAGTCACACAAGAAACTGTCGCCAGGCCCTTAACCGGCACCTGCACCTCCCAGCGACACGCGAATCAATGTTCCACTTCCGGTGAAAATGGAAAAGTACTGGTGGGCCGCCAAATGGCACGATCATGAGCACGTTGACACAGGCGGGATCAAGGACCAGTTCCACATACCCAGAACAATCAAGATCAATCAAGCCATCCCATATAATCATTGCAGCTCAGGCGCGCTGAATGCGAGGGCAAAAGGTGCAGCCATCCTCCGAAACAGCTTCACCTTGAGAATGCGGGTGCAAATGAGGAAAAAAAACAAGTTCCCATCAGCCCGTGAACCATGTCGGGCCCACATGGAACAAAGCACATTGATTCCCAACAGCTTCCCGCCACACCCAACGTAACAACGTAACTCCAAGCCGCATAATGGCTGCGGGTCTTCTTCAGGCAAGGCAGCGGGCACGTGAAATAGGCCGACCCTCAGTACACCAAACCTCTCTCCTAACTATTCTCAGCCTGTCCCGTCCTCCCTTCAAATCTCAAGCTGGAAACTGCTACAGGCAGCCAAATCTCCCACACTGTCAAACCTCTCGGATACTCTCACAAACTGCTATTGCCATGCCACTTCACCAAGGCCAAAAAGTTCTCATGGCGCTCATCTGCCTCACCTCCGGCTCTGGTGGAACGAGCAACTCTCACATTTGTTGCTCGGCGGGCATTGGGAGTTTATAAGACGGCCCAGTTGAAACTCCAAACTCGCAGTCCGCTTCGCTCACGAGATGAAAGCCTGATCAAGCTCTAGACGCAATCGCCGTTCGCTGCGAGCTTGCTCTTTGGGATGTTCCGTCTTGTTAAGCTGAGGGAACCGCAGGCTCGCCCAATAACATCTACCCTACAGCCACCGTAAGGGCTGGCTTAGGCCACGGAAACGTTGCAGGGAGCCAGTGGCCTCCCGGCCTTGAAATCTGTGAGCCTCCAATGCCAGCGAGAAGTCCTTGGCCTGCGGAGCCGAATCTCGCCCACAAGGCGGGTCTGCGGTGTTTGTCGAAAGCTTCGGTGGGGGGGCCGACCTGTGACGCGCATGAGCTGGACATTTACACAGCCAGCAGGACTGGCAGTGGGTTTTAGACTTGCAGTAGCATCTTCCTTGTGCTGTCGGCGTGGCAACGGTACCATGAACGAATTGCAAGCAGCCACAAAACACATGAATGCATGCCCAACGCCAGGCACTAGAATACCATCATGACCGTACCTTGCAAAGAAAATCGTCCCAACTAGTGCGGCGGGCGCCTCAATCGATACCCGATTGATGACTGCATCCTCAGCGGCGGGAAAACCTCCCTACTACCTACTGCATTGACCTCATATTTATCCTCCAAACATTTTGTCAGACTGGCAACCGAACAAGTGGCATGATTGGCGCTCTCGAAGCCATGTCGCTATCAGCAGCTTGAGGGTTGAGGCGCTGCTTTCTGCTATCTGTTCCGGCGCCTGCAACACACACTAGGTCGGTGCACAAAAATAGCTGCCGAACCCACCACAAAAGTATCACGCAAATCCGTGAAGATCACATTGGTTGAACACAACAGTCCTGAAACATGAACGGATGGGGTGGCCAATGCGGCAAGGACATCACGCCCAGAAAGCTCCTTCTTTTGGGCAATTACTTCTGCTTGGAAGGTCCGCGTTCAAGGAACTCTCTTGTGGCATCCATCATCCTGCTCAAGCCTGCTCCTCGCGTTTTTTCCGCTGCAAGTTGCTGAAGAAATCGTCCAACCTAAGCTTGTACAAATACTACGAACATTTCACGCCCCTGCACGCCCCACAGCTCCACTGCAGCTAGTCCAGCCTTTGCCTGCGGGGACCATATTCTGTTGGCATAGACTCAACAACTAGAAACACTGGTGCGTCTAAGGTTGAAATATCTTATCAGCGATGCGCGGGTGCTTGCAAACTACACTTCCCAGCGGACTTCCAAGCGACTTGTCGAGTTCTTCTTGCTGTGAAATGCTACCACTCAGACCTCCATAGACCTCCAAGAAAACCCGGTCCTAAAAACGGAAAGGGGCACCACTGTGTGACTGGGGGCGGTATGTATCAGGCTATGGCCTGTGGGCAATCTGCAAGGTGCCGCCAAGCAGCCGCTGTAGCGCCACGCCCCGTGCGCCAGCTGCCGCGCTTTCGCGGTCCCATTCCTTTCAGAACAGGACGCTCGCCGGAAGGCAATGGATTCAATACAAGTTCGATACACAAAACGACTTGATGTCAATAGGTTTGTGAAAATGGAGTGACTGGGGTGGACCTGGACAGCTGATCGCGGGCAATGCTCGGGAGCAGGTCTTGGCAACTAACACCCAGCACAGCATGAGATTGAACGTAAAACGCCCTTCTGCGCCAACGTTCCTCTCCCCGAGCGCCTGCGCCTCAGCACATCTTGCAGCCAGCGCCATGCCCGCAGCACAAAGCTGCACGCGGAACCTGAAGCGGGTGCCGCTGTGGGAGAGAAGAGGAACTCTGAGGAACACTTACTCAACCTTACAACTGAAAGTGACAAAGACTAGTAAAATGCCTTAGATCCCCACCACCTTGAAATCGGCCAGCATGCATTTAGGAGTTAATGAGTCAGGCATCACTGGCCATCCTGAGTAGGACCTCTGCGCCCAGCTTCGCGCTCTACACCGATTTGCCTCAACTGCTGCCACCCAAGGCACGCCAGGGGTTGCAACAGAAGGCTCAACTCCGATGCTGCGAAGCCGGTCCTGGGCTCATGCTCGTACAGCTGGCACCATCAAGGCATACAATCACATCAAGTCACAAAGCAAAGCAAAACCGGGTCTTTTGCTTGGTCTTGCCGGCTGAGAGACAGCAAAAGCGGTAATGGCAGCGCGGCCATTTTAAATATAAAGCTGTCCGGCCTAGGCAGGCATGCCAGAAATGCATCTGACCATGTCGTCTGTATGCACTTGTGGCCGACGTGTGTGCAGAAACCAAGGCCAGCACTGAAGCTCAACGTTAACAATGCCTCAGAGTTGTATGCAAAACATGGCATGTCTCGAATTACAGCGGCACCGCACAAGAATCGCGACTGAACAAACACTCCATCCATCACCTGCTGCCAAATCCGCCGACCCCCCTGCCTGCAAGGGGAAGGCGCTGGGGGAGTGTTCGTTTAGCGTTGGAGCGTGACTGTGGCAGCCTTCTCCCTTCCCTTTCGCCCTCGCCCGTTCAGCCCTGTACCTTACCAGCCTTCTTTCTTTCCCTTTTTTCTTGTTCTTCTTCGTTTCTTTTCTTTCCTTTTCCTTTCTGCTGCCGGCGCACTCCTTTGGTTGGTGCTCGCTGTGGACAAACGAGTGCGGCCTGGAAAAGCGCGGGAAGCGAAGCTTTTGTGGCTGGCCGCTCCCTCTGGACCGATAGCCTTACTGCATATTGGACTCTAACGCGAGCCGCGGCGGAGCAGGCTGCCGGCGCACTCCTTTGGTTCGTGCTCGCTGCGGCGAAGCGAGTGCGGCCTCCAAGCGCGCTGGACGCGAAGCTGTTCTTGCTGGTTGCGCCCTGGGGACCGATAGCTTTCTACTTTCTATATAGGATTCAAAAGTGACGTTCGGCACCCGGCCGCGGCGGAGCAGCCGCCCTTGGCAAGACGCACAGCAAACCCAAAGGGAGAAAGACCAGGGATAGGCAAACTGTGACAGACGCAGGCGCACATGGGCATGGACAGGCCGGGGATTGAACCCGGCCCCTCTCGCAGGCTGAGCGGGTGTGACGCCACTACACCAACTGCCCCTGAGCTGAGGAGGCCGAGAGTGCTCAACTACCTGCTGGGCACAGCTTTCAGCGCTGAAGCTCTGTCACGGCCAGCCCGTGCGGCCTGTTTTCTTCCTATCTGCTGCCGGCGCACTTTTGGTTGGTGCTCGTTGTGGGCAAACGAGTGCGGCCTGGAAAAGCGCTCAAGCACCTGCAGGGCACAGTTTTCAGCGCTGAAGCTCTTTCTTCCTTTCTGCTGCCGGCGCACTCCTTTGGTTTCTTTCCTTTTCCTTTCTGCTGCCGGCGCACTCCTTTGGTTGGTGCTCGCTGTGGACAAACGAGTGCGGCCTGGAAAAGCGCGGGAAGCGAAGCTTTTGTGGCTGGCCGCTCCCTCTGGACCGATAGCCTTACTGCATATTGGACTCAAACGCGACGTTAGGCACCCGGCCGCGGCGGAGCAGGCTGCCGGCGCACTCCTTTGGTTCGTGCTCGCTGCGGCGAAGCGAGTGCGGCCTCCAAGCGCGCTGGACGCGAAGCTGTTCTTGCTGGTTGCGCCCTGGGGACCGATAGCTTTCTACTTTCTATATAGGATTCAAAAGTGACGTTCGGCACCCGGCCGCGGCGGAGCAGCCGCCCTTGGCAAGACGCACAGCAAACTCAAAGGGAGAAAGACCAGGGATAAGCAACCTGTGACAGACGCAGGCGCACATGGGCATGGACAGGCCGGGGATTGAACCCGGCCCCTCTCGCATGCTGAGCGCAATGCCACTACACCAACTGCCCCTGAGCTGAGGAGGCCGCAACTACCTGCTGGGCATAGCTTTCAGCGCTGAAGCTCTGTCACGGCCAGCCCGCTCGGCCTGTTTTCTTCCTATCTGCCTGAACCAGCCAAAAGCCGCTGCCAGACAAAAAAAACCTGGGCTGGCCCCCAGTGGAGGGTCGCACGGGGCGGCAGCCCTTAAATTATTTGCTTGGCTGCGAGAGGGCAGTCAGGGCATTTGCCTATCTTTTGTGCCAAATTGCCCAAGCGGATGGACCCTGGCGTGACAATCACCGCCAGCTTTGCAGGTCCCATGCCCAGGTAGCCTCGGAAAGTGTCCCAATGGAGCGCATATACGCTCCAAAAAAAGAGGCCATACATTCAGTCAGGAACATCCTGATGACCACCATGAACTTGATACATCCAGCATGTCCAAGCGCTTCAAACAATTGAGCAAATCGTTTTGCGCTCACCAAGGCACGCTGCAGCGCAAGGCTTGCCAAAGCCGCAGCCTCACAGCCAAGGGCGGCGAAGCAAAGTAGCAGCGCCGTCCTCAGGTGAAGGATGCGGCAAACTTCAAAAAATTGAGGCTCTCAAAACCAGAGGACTTTGAAGCTGGGTTGTTGCATGTTGTTGCCTTGCAAAGCCTTGTATACTGTATTATCCTAGTGTTTTGCCTGCCCCTCTTGGAAAGCATGGCATACGTTGGCACATCCAACCCAGCCCTTTCGGATGAACGCTGGGTGGCATAGATGTGGCGTTTTGGGGCGAACGCTCCTCCGAAGGCCCGCCGTCAGGAAGGCCATGGCCAAGGCGGCCACTGCACCTGACAGCCGACTGCCTCGCCGTTACGCCGTGTCCAACGATCCGATCTGGTCTTCATTTTACTTTGGGTGCGGATGTATTTTGGGATGTTTTTGTCGTTGTTTTTTTGATTTATTGTTTTTTTGTTTTTTTTTATTTGTTTTTTCGCTTTTTGTCTGGGCCAGTAAACTATCGTATTTTACAGCATTTTCTCGCGAAATTGACGCATTTTACACAAGCCCGCCAACATCCCAGCATCGTTTTCAACATCCCCCGTATGTCCGACCAACATCCCTAGCATCACCAACTAATCGTGGGTAACAAAATCCAAAAAGTAGCTGGCGGGTTGACGGGGTCAAACAAATACCCATGATGTTGTTTGCAGAAGTGATGATTTGAATAGGGGTGCAATTGATTCTCTGCAAAAAGTCTAAAAAGTAGCGGGGGGGTTGAGGGGGGCGGCAGCCCCAATGATGTTCGAAGAATTGATGATTCAACTAGGGGTGCAATTAATTAAATCTCTGTAGAAAATCTGAAACATAGCGGGGGGGCGGCAGCCCCCCCCATGATGTCGGAAGAAGTGATGATTCAGGTAGGGGTGCAATGATTCAAGAAAGGGTACGATAGAATTTAAAAGGCAGCGGGAGGGTTGGCGGGGGTGGCTTCCCCTATGATGCGAAGAAGTACATACATACAGACATACATGGATTACACAGAATACCTAAAATGCCGTATTTTGCAGCATTTTCTCGCGAAATTGGACGCTCGAAAAGTGATGATTGAACTAGGGGTGCAATTCGATCTCTGCAAGATACATCCAAAAAGTAGCCGGGTGGGGGGGGGGGGGGCGGCAGCCCCCCTCATGATGTTGTTTGCAGAAGTGATGATTTGAATAGGGGTGCAATTAAATCTCTGCAAAAAGTCAAAACCCCCCCTGATGTTCGAAGAAGTGATGATTCAAGTAGGGAGGAACTGGTGATGCTGATGATGCGGGAAGCCACATTTAAAAAACAAATGAAAGGGTGCAAAAGCCAAAAAGCCCGGACAGGAACTGGGAAAGCAGAGGATGCAAAAAGCTAAAGCCACCAAAAGCCGCATAAACCAGCGAAAAGCCGCAAAAGCCAAAATGCCACCTGCCCGAAGAGGAACTGGGAATGCAGAGGATGCGAAAGGCCAAAGCCAAGAAGCCGAAAAGCCCAGAAGCTGAGAAGCCAAAAAAGCAAGAAGCCAAGAAGCCGAAAAGCCAAGAAGCCAAGAAGCCAAAAGGTCAAGAAGCCAAGAAGCCAAGAATCCAAGAAGCCAACAAGCCAAGAAGCCAAGAAGCCAAAAGCGGAGAAAAAAAAAAAAAAACCTCCTAAAATAAATACCCCTCCTTTTACTTTTCCCCACCCACAAGTAGCCTGCTCGACCAACCCAACCGATTAAGTGTTTGATCCAACCCAATGCTTGAAGGCGGAGTGCCTGCCAGCCACTGCTCCAAGAGCACGGACAGCTGCAGCGCCTGCCTCGGTCATGCATGGGTTGCCTGTTGCGCCCTCCCTTCAAGCCTCTTCCGTCAGTCCCTACGGTTGTAGCAATGAAATGCTTAATCGCACATGTTGCATTCATTTGGGACATTGGCAGCGACGTCAAAGGACAGGCAAAACTTGAAGCCTCAATTGGACTGTGTTGTGGGTAGCGCTACTACCTGCGCCGCGGAATCGACATATGCGTCATGGACTCGCTAAAACTGAAAAACTGCACGAACTGTATTTAAACGTCACCAGGGCGCACGTCTGACTTCGCCATCGCACACGCGCCTGAGTGCACAAAATTGGCCAGAAGCCCAAGGAACCAGAAATGCTTAAGTTAAACTCTTGCCAGGCAACGTTCGGAGCAGCTGCTCGTGGAGGTCGGGCAAGGAGTGGGCCATCACTGGCTTGAGCCTACTGTAAAGCTGGCAGAAATATGTCGCTCGCCAGGTGGATTCGGAAGCCGAGCCCGGCAATGCATTCACACACCAAGTGCAATCTGCACATTTCTCTGCCAGTGCTCGCCCTGCTCTGAGAAGCTGCAGCGCATGAGTCGACATGCGCTCAGGCACCACCCTAGCGAGCAACTGTCGAGCCAAATATGGCTTGAAAACAAACACCAAGTTGAAGCCCTCGCCAACCTCAGATCAAAAGCATGGAAGGAGCACAAACATATTACCAATTGTTTAACCCGATGTCCAAAGTCCAAGGCCAAACTAGGGCAGCAGGACGTGTCTGCGCACCTAAGCCATCCCGGACGATCTGGCTAAAATGGTGAAATGTCCTGATGTGAAACATCGCTGCTGGCAACTGCTCTGGCCGACAAACAGTTAAACATCTTACCTGCGTGGCGGGATGCCATGGACGTCATCTCTGATCAGAGCAGCGGTGACATTTTCCGTGCATCTTCCAGCAGGCAGGTCGCAGGCTTGCTGATAACGTGGCCCTTGAAAGTGGCCAAAACAACAAACATAATTGCTCTTGCTAGCTGTCCGCATTGCCTGTGCTTTGACCAACCTGCGCTGCAAATTTTGCTGCAGCAATTCTAGCCGGCTCTGCTTCAAGCCAGCTATGGCTAGGCGGTTCTCCTTCATCACTGCCATTGCGGACTTTGCAGATGGCCGGACTTTTCGCACGGCACCCCCCAAGCAGCGCGTGCAACCCGTCCTTGGAGATTCATTGCCTGCTCCGGATTCCTCGTCCTTGGGTTGGCCAATTCTGGCTTTGTTCGTTGATGCGAGAGATGCTGCAGCACCGAGGGTGAATGCAGAAACTATGCACCGTTTTCGCACGTAGGAACCTATACCAATGCAAAGCAAGCATCCGTCTTCATTTGCTTCATGCGCTTCAGTTCCTGCTGCTTCTGTTGCCGCACCTGGTCACACGGGGAGTGGGGTCTGCAGGACTTTCTGCAGTGCGACAGGCTTTCGTTGCTTGAGCTGATTGGAAGCACCCTCCATCAAATGGCTCTAATTGCATAAGCGTTGACCAGGTATCCCACATGCCTGCAGGATCTGAAGGGTGCGGGCGTTGCTGCGCTCCACGTCACGCAAAGCCTTGAGCTGCTTCTCATTCTCCAGCAGCTGCCTGGACACATCCCACTGACATATCTCACAGACGAACTTGTTTCAAGCAACTGTGCCTTCAAAACAATCAAACCACACCCACCTCTTCTCGCGACGCAGCTGCTCCAGCTCATCCTGCTCCGCGGTGGCCCGCTTGAAGATCCTCAGCTCGGAAAGGCTGCAGAGTTGGGTGCCCGCCTTCCGTGAGTAGCAAGGCTGTCTTCAAGCAAGTCCCTGTTTGTGCAAGTCCCGGCAGGTTGGCAATACGTCTGCAACAGACTTTTTAGTGTCCACAACAAAACTCAAATGACCCTGATGTAACCTGGGCCGCACGAGAGGTTGCCAAACTGCGTCTTGGCTAGTTCGAACGGCCCTACCGCGCTGAAGTTGGGCCCCACCACCAGGTGAACATCAAAGTGAAACTAAGGCAAAGCGTTGTTGGGAGCGCCTTGGCCTTCTGATGGTGGGGTCTAAGGACGCACAAGTCAAACCCCGGGAAAGTGACGTGTCACATGCAAGCTGTGGGCCACACCGATTGTGTGCTTCTTGGCTGCGCGCAGCTGTGGACTTTGCCCTGCGCGCCAGCGGTTTGTCCCCGAAACTGAATTCTGAGGGCAGCAGCATGCCACCTCGAAATGCATTTGTTTTTTCCGCAAAATTCACCACGTGCGCTTTGCAGGACAAAGCACTTCAGTCCGCTGAATCTCAACACAGAGAAGCCAAACGCTACTCGCCCATAGAGACATCTGACATGCTAGCAAGGCATCCCTGCTCGAAGAGATGCCATGAAAAAGAACAGAGCAATCGATTATGTTCGATTGTCCCGCTTGCATACTGCGATGTACGACTGTGCCCTTAAAAGGTGCACAAACATTTCGGCACAAACAGGAGCCAACTGGCTCTTAACTCAGCGTTCTTAGCTCTAAGCAAGACTCCTCTTTGGGAATCAGCAGGTGTTTTCTAACGGTTTATCTGAGCCATCCACCGCTGCAACACACCCATCCAACACCAGGATGCAAAGCCATGACAATAGCGTTAGGGTAATAAGAATGGCTCCTCGCACATGTGGCAGGTTCTCCAAAAATATGGCCATGAAAAACTGGAGAGCGACGCCCAGGGCTTGCCAAAGCTTGCAGTTGGCCATGGCAGGCACCACCTTGCTAGAGCCAGCGTAGAAGGTCTGCAGCGTCATGGGCGGGCCTGCCTCCCAGAAGGAGTCCCCCAGGGCAAAGACCGCCGCCAGCAGGAAGACCACCACCACGTCCAGCGCCTGGACCTCTGCGCCAGGCACGTGCTCCCAGGACGTCCCCCCGGCCACACGCCGGAAGTTGGTTGGCACGGGCCACAGTAGCTTCGCCAGCAGAAACCCCAGGACCAGCAGCGAGGCCGCGGAGAAGACCTGGCGCCGGCTCAGCCACTTCCTCGACAGCAGCGCGCCCCAAACCGCCGAGGCCGCAGAGTTCACCCCGTAGAAGGTGGCTATGACGAAGCCCGTGAAGGCCGGGCCGCTCACTCGGCACGTGACCTCCGCCTGGAAGTCCCCCAGGAAGGAGGCCAAGGTCATGCCGTTGGTCAAAATCAACGGGATCGTCAGGCGCATGCGAGCGTCCGTAAGAGCCAGCCGCCCTGTGTCCAGCAGCCCGGGATGACTGCTGTCAGCCGCACCTTCTACACTTGGCATCAGCAGAAAGACGAAGGCTCCCAGAAGGCATAAGATACCAAGGGTCACGAAAAGGACTTGCTTGGCCCATTCCGCCTGTCCCAATGCAAGTAAGATCACGGAAGCCAGGATGTTGCCTGACATGCCTGAAATCTGGTACATCGAGAAGAAGATGCTATTGTATCGAGTGGTCCACTTCTCTGCAGGCTCTTGCAACAGGTCTGCTGCCGCCGCAGCACATCTTGCGACGTAAGTATTCTGGCCCGTCCAGAGCAAGGGCGCGGCAACCCCAACCAGAACATTGAAGGCCACTGGAACTGCCCAGAGAGGGGATGGCGTGGCGGGAACTGGCAAAATGTTGGAAAGCGCCATCGCTGCATATGCAGCAGAGCACATCAGGAGCAGCACTTGCATTCCCATGCGCCTCTCCAAGAACGAGAGCACCGGCGGGGCGACAAGACACAAAGTGGAGAATGCAACGTATAGGCACGCCAGGTTCAGCTGACCCAGCCCCGCGTTCAGCGAGCTCTGCAGGCCCTGCGCCGCCTGAAAGCCCCCGAAGACCCCCAGGAAGCCCAGGCCCAGCAAACGCACTCCCCGCTGCAGCGAGGCTTCCGATGTGACGGCCATGGCTCGACTTGGAGTTTAGCGCAGCAACCAGTTGGGTCTGAACAAGAGGGGCCAGTTTCCTCACCCTCAAAACTTGCAACTCCTCACACTGTTCCAAAGCAATTCCAGCATTGGCAAGTTCATTGGCGAGGATACCAAGTCAAGGGCTCTTCCCATTGCCACACAAAGGAGCCGAGAAGTTGAATGTGTTTGCCTCAACATCAATAATTGCTGATCTGGTCTGAGGCGAAAAAGTTGTGGAACCGCGTGAAGAAAGCCTGCCAATCGCACTTTTTGAAGGCTTTGTTCCCAAAGGCATTTGGGTGAATAATAGGACAACTATTGTTTGACCTAGATGTGTGCGAGAGAATTGGCCTTATTATTTAGGGAGTAAATGCCGCGGATGGGGGCAGGGTGGAAAGCCTGCCAACAGCCAGAAGCCGAAATCGAAACTTAAGAAATCCCAAAACGGCTGGTTCTGCAGCCTTGTGACTGCTTGCACACGGCCAAGTTCATTCAGGAATTGCCGGATGCTGGTTTACATCTAGATCGATATATGTCATGTGCTGCAATTGAACCTTTAGCCAAAGGGAGGGGGGCGCGCCACATCTGCCTCACTTGCATGCGAACTTAGGGAGCTTTCAATGCGCATGGGAATGCTGCAGGCTACGCCACCTTCGCTGCTCCACAATCTGCCGAACGCGGTTCTCCTTCCGACTGTGTGAGCATGAAGGCACCGCAGGACCGCAGGCAGACAGTCAGTCAGCCAGTTCGGCAAGCACGGCGCCGGCATGCCGGCATGACTGCAGCAAAGCCACGAGGCGGGCCAAGGTTAAAAAATGATGCAATCAAGAGTCGCCTGCAGAGCAGCTGCAAGCACAATTTCTTAGCTCCATCTGCGAGGAAACTGTTCTGTCCTCTGAAATGCGTTGGTCTTCTGCCACCAGGTCCACAGCAAAGGGGCTCTTCTGCAGTTTCCTGGCACATGCAGATTCCGTTTTGCATCATCGCACCGAATACCAAAGCTCTAGGTGAATCAGTGCACGCGAAGCTCTCTGTCGGCCGGGTCCTGGCCCAGCGCTCATCCCGCTCCCTCTGTGAAGCGACTAAGCGGTCCAAATAGACTCGCCTTTCACCGGCGCTGTATGGCGCGGTTGGGCATCGCGGAATCGGGAGGGAGGGGCGAAGAAGCTTCCCATGCGGACGTCCTTTTCTAGCCTGTAACAGTCATCATGTATCAGTGTTATAGCAGTGTTGGGCAGTAAAACCAAATGCAAGCTGTCCGCACACCCGGCCCCGCCTGTCTGTCTTCAAGTCGTGCTTCACCGCGTCACGTTGGGCGAAGCGAATACTCATAATCTTTGTGGACTCTTCTCTTGCCTGTTGGCAGCCGCTAGCATGTGGAGAACAAGCGCTGGCCACCTAGCCCTAGTTTGTGGGGCAGCCAGCCCAGCAAGCATTGAGAAATTCAGTCCCGTCTGTTTCCTTCTTCCCTCCTCCCCCTCTGCTAGCCGCTACTAGTTTGGAAGTGGGTATGCACCTCAATTACCCTCTTGCTTCGCATAAGATACTTGTTTGGTGTCGCTGTTTGGGTCTGAGAAAGCATTGAAAGCAAACAGTACTTAAAACCATTCATCAGCCCCAAAATGAAATATACTTAAATATCATTGAAATGCTTGTGTTCTTGGAAGCACCTTGCAAATGATTGACTGCACGCTGTTCGTGAACGCACTTCCTTTGCGCCAAGCAAACTGCCATAGGAAGAGGCTCCAAGCAAAGCCAGAAGCGATAAGGTGCAACGTGCGAGTGGTCCATTCGGTGCAATTCCCCATTGTTTCGACATCTGTGGTCCAAAGTGCAGTTTCATCATGTCGGGGCGAAGGAGCCCATGGCTCTGAAAGGCAAACACCCACATTCCTGGCGAATCGGTTTAGGTGAGAAAGCTTGTGACAACACACCAGTCATGCACAATCCCACAGAGCGCTTAGCGAGCCTCCAAAAAAACGTTGTGCGCCTTGGCATGCCTTGAAACCAACCCCGCTTCCAGAAGCAACCCACAGCACTGTCCTTTGCGCACATCTCCAACCGCCGCAGCAAGCGCTCGCGCTCCTGCAATCACGGCGAACTAAGCCGCCATGCATGCGTGCCCACGCATGCCCGCAACTGCAATGGCCTTGACTGGCATTGCCACACCCGAACAGCATGCTTCAGGACTTTCGGAATTGAAAGGTGACGGGGATGCAAGTGTGTCTCCAGTCTCTTCCCGGCCCGCCTATCAGCTGTCAAAGCACCCCCACTTGATCGCCAAACAAAGAAAACACGTCTACAAGATCTTAAGCCAACAGCAGTGAAAAGAAAGAAGCGTGACAAATCGATTCCCTCCACCAGAGTCAACTTCCGCCTCGGTGCTGGAGGCCTTTGGCAGCAGGTGCGTCCTAGGCGCCGTTTGTCCAAAATGACACATGGGCCTTGCAATGAGACGCAATTCGACGCAACACTGGGGCGGGATACCGTATATGCACAGTGTGATGTTCCATTAGCCCATTTGCCCAATTCACTTCCCGAGTCTTGCAGGAGCAGCTGTTGGCCAGGTCGGTCAGCAGAAAACTGCGATCTGAAAATGCCCGTGCAGTGAAGATATGCACTCATGTATCGCATACAAATTTGGCTGTCTATGTTCATGTCTTTTTGACCCTACACCAATCAAAACAACACTAAACATTTGTAATTCGTTCGTATGTCTTTGCCTAATGTCCACCTCTCTGCTTTCTCTATCCCAACAGGCGGTGAGCCAGTAACTCAGGCACAACTACTCAGTCGCAACAATCACAGCCTCAGCAACTGACATGCCATACTGCAGGATCTGTGGCCTGAAAGAAGTGCAGCGAGGCGACGTGACGCCCGCGTACGTGGCAACATTTTGTTGAACCCTGTGTTCCCTCGAGAATCCAGATGTTCACGGAACATCTAATACATACAGTGACAGGCTATATTACTTTGCAATCCCGCTCCTTCACTCCGCAAAGGACTCAACAAAGCCTTTTTTCAGGCCGTGGCTGGTCCTCAATGAAGTGCTCGTTGACACCGCTTGATGCGGTATATGTCGACTCGCCCCTGGAACAGTCTGTGCAACTAAGCCGCAGCATGACCAACAGTCAAACACAATGGTGCTGGCCAAGCATCAGTCTTTGACTCAGCCTCATGTTTGCTCCACCTCTGTTGAGAAAAGAAGAAAATCACCCACACTGCCTCAGCAGCCTCTCGCGATGGGAGGCGGGACCTGCCTGGCAAATGATAGCTTCCACAATCCACAAGCGTGTTCATGAGTCCCATCCATGCATGAACTTCCACCCCCTGAAGTCCTTAAGGAGAAACTCTGCACCTCAGCAATTCTGCACTTCACAGGGCCGGCGCACCACATCATCCCCTCTATGTCGCTCAGAAGGCCTGGGCATTGAATCGGAATGCATCGCGAGACTCAAAACACTCCGAAATCAAGTTGATCAGTACCGAGGCATGCCACAAAGAGGGCACATGAGCCCTCTAAGGACCCTGCGACTTTACTGAGACTCCTGCCGGTCTGTGAGGCTGCCTGCTGCTGGCTGTCTCACGCCTGTCGGGGTTCCGCTGGCTTCCAACAGTGCCCGTGCAATGGCAAAACCTGGCGACGTAGCAGTGCGTGTCGTGTGGTCAGCTCCTTTCGTTGTGTTTGTTTGCTTCGCTTGTTTCTTTTGGCACGCCTGGGCCCAATCGCAGGGGTGGCCCCGGCGCCTGGCGGCGAGCGACTTCACAGCGCCAAATTCTCTCCACAAAGGGCGGGCATGGATCCTGGAAGTGCCACGGGTCTTACCAACTTTGGCAGGGCAAATGTTCCCTCCTCGCAGAAGAGCTTCAAGCAGACTGTCAAACAAATGTGGAAATAATGCATGTTTGGAGACCTCCGGCTTTACGTACATATGCTGTGTGAACTGGTGATTAAATGTATGTGCTGTCTACATATATGTATACCTGTACGTGCGTATGCCTGGTATGTCTGTGTGCCTGTACGTTTGTGTCTGCGCGTCCGTATGTCTGCGTGTCTGCCTGTCTGCGTGTAGCTTTGCATATTGACTGTTGGTCTGTCTCCAGAATATCCGTACGCCTCGTATGCCTGTATATGCATGTATGTCTGCGGACGTCCGCACGTATGTTTGTCTGCATGTGTGTGTGTGTGTGTGTCTGAACTTGCAAATTCATCTCTGTCTCTCTCGCTCCCTCTCTGTCTCTCTCTTTGTCTGTCTATGTCTGTCTCTCTGTCTTGTCGCTGGCAATGAATGCCCGTAAGGCTGTATGCTGGTATGTCGCGATGTGGCTCTGTTGGCTGTCAGTTTGTCCGTTTGCTTTTGTTTGTGTGAATCAGCAAGTCTCTATGTCTGTATGTCTGCAGGCGTGGATGCCTGCACATGTGCCATGGTCAGACTCCTTACAGTATGTGAGGCATGGAGTCAAACCAACTGATGCATGAGTTGTCCAAACCCCCTATTGAGGAATCCATGGCCACGTCTAGTACTCCCACGTTAAGGGGTGGCACATGGATGTTGATACGCTATATGTACATATAGATATACATGTGTGTTTGCGATTGTTTCTGCATGCATGTCAAAAGTATAAACATGTCGCATGTATATGCATGTACTTCACGAATATCCATGGCCAGGATCATTGCTCTGTGCGCCATGTCTGGCACATTCTGCCTTCTGATTCAAGGCGTTGAGGCTGCTGAACTCTGCTATGATGGGCCCCTCCATGGCCGCGACCCACTCGCTTGAGCCAAGAGCCGACCCAATTGCAGTCAGCCATTCTCAAACCCTTGTCAGCCCAATTGAGCTTCATCGCAAAGCGGAACACGACAGTACGAGCGCGAATGTCATGACAGTTTTTTTGTATAAGCGATGGGCGATGGGAGGCGAAACACGGTGTAGCCTAACTCCCGAAACAAGCTGTCGCAGACTACCAACAAGCTTTTTCTGTTTGTGGGTAGCTAGAAATCCCGTGAATTTAATCCGTGCAGCTGAATCTCAAATTTGGTCAGCAGCAGATACACTGATTGACCTGCACCTCACCTAGTTTTGACTTGCAATTGTCTCAGCTTGTGCCAAGCTCAATGCGCTTGACAGCATCCCCTTGACGTGAAGGCGGTACCTGGCATCTACAGCTTTTTTCGTCACTTTTGGCCAAGGCAGCAAAGGAAGGGTCCTCCATTTTGACACATGCCCTCTTGCTCCTGGCAGCTAGACAAACAGCAACCACGCAAAGAGACCTGCCTGGAGGCCAGCATTTCTGGACCACCCTGACCTCAGCACAGTGGCGCCCGCACAAACCCAACGACATCGGGGCCATCAGGATCATCAGGCCCTTCACTACAAGTGATCCATTTGCGTGTGCGGAACATCCCTCTCTCTTAGGATCGACTAACCCATGTCCAATTGCTGTTCACATGGAACCCTTCTCCACTTCAGCCTTCAAAGATCTCATTTGAATATTTGCTACTACCAACAAGATCTGCACCAGAAGCTGTTTCGCTTAGGCAACGTTGAACGCCCTTCATCGACTGAGTGGAATCTGGACACATGCCTGCGCCCTCCACTTCCTCCCAGGCAGCCTGGCTTCAATTGAAAGGTAGGGTCTGCTATGTTGGACTCATATCGCATTAATGGCTTGATGGGGCACATGCCTGGCTCTTTCAGGCTGTACCCCAGCTAACCTGTAACCTCACTCGAAGAGTACCTGACGCGCGGGGGTACCTGACGCGCGGAGGCTGGAGGCGGGGGGGCGGGGGAGGGGTAAGGCGGTTAGTTAGTTAGTTAGTTCGTTAGTTAGTTAGTTAGTTAGTTAGTTAGTTAGTTAGTTAGTTAGTTAAGTTAGGTAGTTAGCTAATTGGTTAGTTAGTTCGTTAGTTAGTGAGCTAGTTAGTCAGTTAGTGACGTAGTTAGTGACGTAGTCAGTTAGGTAGCTTGGTAGCTTACTTGGTTGGTTAGCTGCCGCACGGGCTCGGGAAAAAGATATGTCACGCGCATAATCGAGTTTCAGGGTACCTGACGCACGGAAAGGGGGTACCTGACGCGCGGGCGGAGGGAGGTACCTAAAGGGTGGGATCTTGAGAGCAAGTGCCTGACGCGCGGGATCGCCGCGGACCTGTAACCTCACTGAAAGAGTACCTGACGCGCGGGGGTACCTGACGCGCGGAGGCTGGAGGCGGGGGTAATGCGGTTAGTTGGTGTTAGGTAGCTTGGTACCTTGCTTGGTTGGTTAGCTGCCGCACGGCTGGGGAAAACGTACATCACGTGCGGGATCAAGTTTCGCGGCACCTGACGCGCGGAAAGGGGGTACCTGACGCGCGGGAGGAGGGAGGTGCCCAACGCGCGGGATATTGAGAGCAGGTGCCTGACGCGCTGCATCGCCGCGGACCTGAAGCTGGAGAGGAGGGGGGGGGTTGGTGGTTAGTTAGTTAATTAGCTAGCTAGCTAGATAGCTAGTTAGTTTGCTAATTAATCAGTTAGTTAGGTAGTTCTATAGTTTCTGGTTCGTACCTAACCTCTAACCTCACTCAAAGAGTACCGGACACGCGGATGTACCTAACGTGCCTATGCTGGGGGGGGGGGGGCTAAGGCGGTTAGTTAGTTAGTTAGTCAGTTAGTTAGTTAGCTACTTGGTTATTTAGTTAGTTAGTTAGTTAGTTAGTTTTACTTGTTTTTAGTTGCCCCACGGGCTGGGGAAACAAGTACGTCGCGTGCGGGATCGAGTTTCGCGGTACCTGACGCGCGGAAAGGGCGCCTGACGCGCGGCAGGAGGGAGGTACCTGACGCGCGGGATCGTGCGAGCAGGCGCCTGACGCGGGATCGCCGCGGACCTGACGCGCAAGGCTGGAGAGGAGAGGGGGGTTGGTTAATGAGTTAGTTAGCTAGCTAGCTAGTTAGCTAATTAATGAGTTAGCTGGATAGGTAATTCGAAAGTTACTAAGGTAGTGAGTTAGTCAGTTACTGAGTTAGTACCTAACCTGTAACCTCACTCAAACTCAAAGAGTGCCTGACGCGTGGGGGGCACCTGACGCGCAAGGGCTAGAGGCGGAGGGGGCGGGGGGGGGAAGGCGGCTAGTTCGCTAGTTAGTTAGTTAGCTAGCTAGCTAGCTAGCTAGTTAGTTAGTTAAATAGTTAATTAGTTAGTTAGTTATTTAGTTAGTTATTTGATGAGTTAGTGACGTAGTTGTTCCTTACTTGGTTGGTTAGTTGCCGCACGGGCTGGGGAAAAGTACGTCACGTGCGGGATCGAGTTTCGCGGTACCTGACGGGCGGAAAGGGGCGCCTGACGCGTGGGAGGAGGGAGGAACCTAACGCGCGGGATCTTGAGAGCAGGTGCCTGTCGCGTGGGATCGCTGCGGATTTGACGCGCAAAGGCTGCAAAAAAGAGTTGGTGGTTAGTTAATGAGTTAGCTAGTGAGCTAGCTAGCTAGCTAGCTAGTTAGCTAATTGATGATCGAGTTAGTTAGTTGGGTAGATCGAAAGTTACTAAGTTAGTGAGCTAGTCATTTAGTGAGTTAGTACTTAACCTGTAGCCTCACTCAAACTCAAAGAGTACCTGACGCTCGGGGCAACCTGACGCGCGGAGGCTAGAGGCGGTGGATGTGCATTTAGAGGGTGAGGTTGGAAAAGCGTTTGCAGAACACATTCTCTAGGCGCCTTATTTCGACGGCTGTTGCTTGCCGTTGCTCCAAACGTGGTCAATTGCAGGTGATGCGCGGGATGAGGGAGGCGCCCAACGCGCGGGATATTGAGAGCAGGCGCCTGACGCGCGGCATCGCCGCGGACCTGACGCGCAAAGGCTGGAGAGGAGGGGGGGCATTGGTGGTTAGTTAGTTAATGAGCTAGCTAGCTAGATAGCTAGTTAGTTTGTTAATTAGTCAATTAGGTAGTTCTATAGTTACTGGTTCGTACCTAACCTCTAACCTCACTCAAAGAGTACCGGACACGCGGATGTACCTAACGTGCGGATGCTGGGGGGGGGGGGGCTAAGGCGGTTAGTTAGTTAGTTGGTCAGTTGTTTGTTGGTTAGTTAGCTTTACTTGTTTTTAGTTGCCCCACGGGCTGAGAAAAAAGTACGTCGTGTGCGGGATTTTGTTTCGCGGTACCTGACGCGCGGAAAGAGCACCTGACGCGCGGCAGGAGGGAGGTACCTGACGCGCGGGATCGTGAGAGCAGGCGCCTGACGCGGGATCGCCGCGGACCTGACGCGCAAAGGCTGGAGAGGAGAGGGGGGTTGGTTAATGAGTTAGTTAGCTAGCTAGCTAGTTAGCTAATTAATGAGTTAGCTGGATAGGTAATTCGAAAGTTACTAAGGTAGTGAGTTAGTCAGTTACTGAGTTAGTACCTAACCTGTAACCTCACTCAAACTCAAAGAGTGCCTGACGCGCGGGGGGCACCTGACGCGCAAGGGCTAGAGGCGGAGGGGGCGGGGGGGGGAAGGCGGCTAGTTCGCTAGTTAGTTAGTTAGCTAGCTAGCTAGCTAGTTAGTTAGTTAAATAGTTAATTAGTTAGTTATTTAGTTAGTTATTTGATGAGTTAGTGACGTAGTTGTTCCTTACTTGGTTGGTTAGTTGCCGCACGGGCTGGGGAAAAGTACGTCACGTGCGGGATCGAGTTTCGCGGTACCTGACGGGCGGAAAGGGGCGCCTGACGCGTGGGAGGAGGGAGGAACCTAACGCGCGGGATCTTGAGAGCAGGTGCCTGACGCGTGGGATCGTTGCGGATTTGACGCGCAAAGGCTGCAAAAAAGAGTTGGTGGTTAGTTAATGAGTTAGTTAGTTAGCTAGCTAGCTAGTTAGTTAGCTACTTAATGATCGAGTTAGTTAGTCAGGTAGATCGAAAGCTACTAAGTTAGTGAGTTAGTCATTTAGTGAGTTAGTACTTAACCTGTAACCTCACTCAAACTCAAAGAGTACCTGACGCTCGGGGCTACCTGACGCGCGGAGGCTAGGGGCGGGGGGAGGGGGGGAAAGGCGGCTAGTTAGTTAGTTAGTTAGATAGTTAGTTAGTTAGTTAGTTAGTTAGTTAGTTAGTTAGTTAGTTGGTTAGTTAGTTAGTTAGTTAGTTAGTAGTTAGGTAGTTTGGTAGTTAATGAGTCAGTCAGTCAGTCAGTCAGTCAGTCAGTCAGTCAGTCAGTCAGTCAGTCAGTTAGTCAGTCAGTCAGTGAGTCAGTCAGTCAGTCACTCAGTCAGGCAGTCAGTCAGTCAGCCAGTCAGTCAGTCCATCAGTCAGTTAGGTAAGTTAGGTAGATAGTTACTTAGTTCGTTGTTGGTTGGTTTGTTAGCTGCTGTGAAATGGGGGGATGGTGCCTGACGCGCGGGATTGGGTTAGGTAGTACCTTGCACGCGAGATGGTACGTAGGCGCGGCTGGGGAAAAAAACAGGGAGGTTTAGTCGCCGCGCGGGCTGCCGGGACAGCTCTCATGTGCGGGATCTGGTTAGGCGGTACCTGACGCGCGGAGCATATGTTACTTAATTAGTGCGACAGCGAGTTCATTAGTTAGGTAGCTAAGTAGTTAGGTAGTTGGCTAGTTAGCTAGTTAGTTCATTCTTACTCTGCCGCAGGAAGTGAGGGGATAGCGCGTGGGATCGGGTAAGGCGTATGTAGTTCGCTAGTCCGTCAGGCAGTCAGTTTGTTGGTTAGTCCACCTGTCGCGCGGGGCTACTTGACGTGCGGAGGCTGAGAAAGTGGGGATGTTTAGTTGCCGCACGGGCTCATGCGCGGGATCGGGCTAGGCACTACCTGACGTTTGGGAACGTCAGGCGCAGCATCGACGCGGGGTTGGAAAGTGCCTGGCGGTGTACTTGATGGGCGGGATCGGGTGAGGCGGCGCCTGACGCGGCAAAGTGCGGAGGTGGCGGGGTAGTTAGTTAGTTAGTTAGTCAATTAGTTGGTTTGTTGGTTGGTTAGTTAGTCAGTTACTTAGTTAGTTAGTTAGTTAGTCAGTTCGTCAGTGTTAGTTAACTGAGTTAGTTGCTTCGTTTGCCAGTTGATAGTGAGCTGACACGAACTTGACCTGGGTGTGCAACTGACGCGCGGATCGCGATAAAGGGGGGGATAGTCGCGCGGATCGGGACAGGAGGGTCTCACACAGGGAAGGGGGAAAGTAACTGACGCACGGCAAGGGCCTGACGCCTGACGAGGGAGAGAACCTGACGTGACTGTGCGCGGAAAGGCAGCAGACAGGGGGGGGGGTTACCTGACGCTCACGCTAGGGCGCACCTGACGCGCGGACACCTGACGCGCGGAAGGGAGGATAGTAGGTCACGCGCGGATGGGGATGGGGGGTACCTGACGCGCGGAAGGAGGATAGTGGCGGAATGGGCGGTACCTGGCGCGCAGAAGAGGGGATAGTAGAGTGGTCAGGCGGTACCTGACACGCGGCAGGGCGAATAGCAGCTGACGACGAGGGCTGACGAAGGTGGGATAGCTGACGCGCGGATCGGGTCAGGGGGTACCTGACGCGCAGGGCGAATAGCAGCTGACGCCGCGCGGACGTGCTGACGGGCGGATTGGGATTAGGGGGTACCTGACGCTCAGGCTCCTTGACGCGTGGAAGGGAGGATAGTAGCTCACGAGGATGGTAGTAGCCGACGCGCGGATGGGGATGGGGGTACCTGACGCGCGGAAGAGGTAGTAGATCGGGTCAGGCGGTACCTGACACGCGGCAGGGCGAATAGCAGCTGACGACGGGATAGTAGCTGACGTGCGGAATGGGGCACCTGCCACGCGGAAGGGGGGATAGTAGCCGACGCGCGGAGGGTACCCTGACACCTCGCGGAAGGGCTGACGCGGGGATCGGGATTGGAGGGCACCTGACGCTCACGCTAGGGCGCACCCGCGGATGGGGATGGGGGGCACCTGACGCGCGGAAGAGGGGATAGTAGATCGGGTCAGGCGGTACCTGACACGCGGCAAGGCGAATAGAGAAGCTGACGACGTGCGGAAGGGCTGACGAAGGTGGGATAGTAGCTGACGTGCGGATCGGCACCTGACGCGCGGAAAGGTGGAGAGTAGCTGACGCGCGGATCGGGTCAGGGGGCGCCTGACGCGCGGCAGGGCGAATAGCAGCTGACGCCGCGCGGAAGGGCTGACGCGCGGATCGGGAGTGGGGGGTGCCACGCTCACGCTAGGGCGCACCTGACGCGCGGATACCTGATGCGCGGAAGGGAGGATAGTAGCTGGCGCGCGGATGGGGGTGGGCGGTACCTGACGCGCGGAAGGGGTATAGTAGCTGACGTGCGGATGAGGATGGGGGTTACCTGATGCGCGGAAGGAAAGTAGTAGCTGACGCGCGGATGGGAGTAGGGGGGGAACTGACGCGCGGAAGAGGGAGGTCAGGGGAGGGGGTACCTGACGCGCGGCAGGGCGAGTAAGGGCTGACGCGCGGACCGCCTGACGCATACCTGACGCGCGGAAGGGAGGATAGTAGCTGACGCAGTTCCGCGGATGGGGGGTACCTGACGCGCGGAAGGGGGGATAGTAGCTGACGCGCGGATGGGGATGGGGGGTACCTGACGCGCGGAAGGAAAATAGTAGCTGACGCGCGGGCTGGGGTACCTAATGGGCTCTTTTTTACGCTGCTTGATTTGATTAATCATGGCATGGCAAATTCCAACATTTCCAACCCACGATTGCAAGCAAACCAATGGCAAGTGCTGTTTTTCCGGACGCGTCCAGGCCGTTGCCGAGCTCTGCTGAAATGTTTAATTACTGGCTACCGCGCTGGCGCGCTCATTTTCTGGGGGGATGGCAACACATCGGGAAAGTGCTGGTCTGCGATGCTAGAAAGCAGCCCGGTGAAGCCTCCTGCTGCATGCCGCTCAGCAATCGATGCAGCAAGCCCTGGAGGAACTGCAAGGCCTGTGCAGCGTGGGGCCCCGAAAGAACCCTGAAACAAGATGGTCTTTCGCTGCAAGCAATTTCGCCAATAGCTGCACAGAAGATCCAAAAGGCAACATGCACAAAATGTTACGAGACACGGAGATGCACTCTCTTACAAGAAACTAAGTATGAGGGCTGTCGGCAGTCATGGCGCTACATGCATGCATAATAACCACCTCCATCCGCAAAGCTTGCTCACGTTCCTGGTGCATGGCGCTGTGCCCACACATGGACTTCCCTGAAGCATTTGAGGTGTGACCCGTGCATTCCAGCATCAAAAGAAGGAGGGGCAGGACTTTTGTGCACTGGGGCACACCGGTCTCCAGCAACCACTTCCCCAGCAGCTCCCAAGCAACAAAGTTCTGCAAATTTCACTCAGCCCCAACCTCAAACCTGAGCCTAGGGTTCTAAAAGATTCTGGCACATTCTGGTACCAGGGTCCTGCGGCATGCCAAGGGGGCGGAGGATTCCTGGCATGGCACCATGTCAGATATGCCAAAACACCGTGCCTGAGCATGGATTGGCCCACGCAAATTTTCCAGCCAAGTAGCTCAAGCAACCCCTGTACTGTTGCTCTCTTTTAAAGCAGCTGGGCCACACATTATGTAGAGACACCACAACGGATCCAAACTCTTGAGTGGACATCTGTGCCCTGGCCTGGTGCCTCTGGCCCACACCATGCAAAGCATTGAAACCTGCGGCTCTGCAAGCGCCGCTCTGTCACAGCGAGCGCTCAGATGTTCGATTCAAGAAGGCAAGCTTGCCGCTCACGGCGATTCAACATTTCACGTGTGCCACGTTGCAGCTTCTCTTGGACCCGAGCTCATCCTCTCCGCAAAGCGCGGCCTGGCAATCTGGCGGCACTTGCGCCAACGCGCCACATGCCAACCGTTTAAGCGACAACTGACCATGACTTCACCTATCAAACTCCTTTGCCCTCACTCTCTCGCTCCAATGCCTGGAGGGCTCCCAACAGGAACTCGGACCCGCCCGGCCGAATGGCTAGGGGCGCCTCTGACTCCTCGCAGGGCTATCGCACGGGAGCCTTGATGAAGGCAAATGACCCTGTCCAATCTACCAGACATCCAAATATGATGATGACATTCGACCACACGCATGAACGGCGTCTGAGCTTCCCCTTGCGGCCGCCTTCGCGCATGCATGACTCCCTTTGTGATGTACCCTTCAATGACTTGGCCATGTGCCATCTTACGAAATGATGTCGGATGTTCACGCATCACATGATTTCAATGAATCACATGTTCACATCGCTCATATCTCTCCATTGGACGGTTTGCCTCAATGGGCCTTCAGCCTTCCCGCCTCCAAGAGGCCCAGGCGGCTTTGCAGTGACGACCGTTGGGTCAAGGTTTCCACTGCGGCCTCACGGAGCGGGGTCCAAAGAAGCGAGTGTCAAGCTTGGAAAGGGGCGGGATGGCCGCAAAGGCAAAATTTCAATGGCAAGGTCTGAAAGCTTCACGCCGATGGATTCCGTTGCCCGCTAAACTCTTGAATTCTGAAGTGGGTCCATGTAATCGTTTGCCGATTTTGTCCTGAGCGTATGTCATTTATGTGTGGATGGGGGTCGGATTCTCGAGGCAGAATCAGGAAAGAAGGCACAGTTTCAGCGGCCGCCAAATTCGCGGCGGACCCTCGCGTCTTTGAGTCCGATACGAGGAGATCCTGCGGGGACTCGAAAAGTTCCAGGAAATCAGCCTGAACAAGTCTGCTGCCACTCAAGCGCACTTACGGTCCAGTTTGGCGCCAAGAATCAGGCATCTTTTTCCTGACAGGGAACGCTGCTGCTGCAGAACGCTCTGCTCATGAATTAGGAGCCGGGTGCTCCACTCAGTATGTGGACCAACAGCATTGTTCCCGTCCCAAGAACTGGCCACTCTCACTTTGGCACTTTGGTTGGGAGTAGCCTCCCGAGCAGGTCGCCTTTTGTGGCGAGCAGCAAGTGTCTTTGCCAACGTACTTCCAGTCGCCCTGGCAATAAGACTGGCTGCCTTGGTTGCATGTGGGCTTCACATTCCACGCAGCGCCCGACACGCAGCACTGTCCGTTGCCGATGTATTGGAAGTTGGTCCCCGAACAAAAACTCTGGCTGCCCTCGGTGCAGGACACCCAGT
>CAUJNA010003271.1:558203-599733 GCA_963377175.1 Effrenium voratum
GGGTGTGTTGGGTGTGTTGGGTGTGTTGGGTGTGTTGGGTGTGTTGGGTGTGTTGGGTGTGTTGGGTGTGTTGGGTGTGTTGTGTGTGTGTTGTGTGTGTGTTGTGTGTGTTGTTGTGTGTTGTGTGTGTTGTGTGTGTTGTGTGTGTTGTGTGTATGTGTGTGTGGTGTGTGTGGTGTGTGTGGTGTGTGTGGTGTGTGGTGTGTGTGGTGTGTGTGGTGTGTGGTGTGTGTGTGTGTGTGGTGTGTGTGTGTGTGGTGTGTGTGTGTGTGTGTGTGTGTGTGTGTGTGTGTGTGTGTGTGTGTGTGTGTGTGTGTGGTGTGTGTGTGTGTGTGTGTGTGTGTGTGTGTGTGTGTGTGTGTGTGTGTGTGTGTGTGTGTGTGTGTGTGTGTGTGTGTGTGTGTGTGTGTGTGTGTGTGTGTGTGTGTGTGTGTGTGTGTGTGTGTGTGTGTGTGTGTGTGTGTGTGTGTGTGTGTGTGTGTGTGTGTGTGTGTGTGTGTGTGTGTGTGTGTGTGTGTGTGTGTGTGTGTGTGTGTGTGTGTGTGTGTGTGTGTGTGTGTGTGTGTGATTGTCCGGTGCCTGGCCAGCCTCAGCATCTTCTGTTGCCCGAACCTGGCATGTGCCCAGGCATGTAGGCACGTAGGAATCTTTTTCTATGACTCAAACGCCCCTGTTATTTGTCTGGCCGATTGCCAGCCAATGCTACGGAATTAGGCCCCCAAATGTCTTGGTTTTGTGTGCTTTTGGGCCTGGAGGATCAACCCGCTGCACTTTGCTGCATTGTTTGGGGCCGACTTCAGCTGGCTGACGGCTCATAGGTTTAGGGCTTGGGTTTAGGGCTGGGGGCGGAATTGACACTAGCCCGTCAACATCCCCAGCATCGTTTTCAACATCCCCCGCATGTCCGACCAACATCCCTGGCATCACCAACAAATCGTGGGGTAACAAAATCGAAAAAGTAGCTGGCGGGTTGACGGGGTCAAAAAAAATGATGATTCAAATAGGAGGGCATTTCAGCCCCTGTAAAAACAATCTAAAAAGTAGCGGGGGGGTTGGGGAGCGGGGGGCGGCAGCCCCCCCCCATGATGTTCGCAGAAGTGATGATTCGAATAGGGGTGCAATTCAATCTCTGCAAAAAGTCTAAAACAAGCAGCGGCGGGGGGTTGGGGGGGGGCTGCCGCCCCCCCCATGATGTTCGAAGAATTGATGATTCAACTAGGGGTGCAATTAAATCTCTGCAGAAAATCTGAATCATCACTTATTCGAACATCATGGGGAGGAAGACCCCCCCCCAACCCACCCGCTACTGTTTAGATTGATTGCAGAGTAATTGCACCCCTATTTGAATCAACACTTCTTCAAACATCATGGGGGGGGCTGCCGCCCCCCAACCCCCCCCCCCGCTACTTTTTAGATTTCTTGCAGAGATTGAATTGCATCCCTATTTAAATCATCACTTTTTTGAGCGTCCAATTTCGCGATAACATGCTGCAAAATACGACATTTTAGTTAATCTGTGTAATCCATGTAGGTCTGTATGTATGCACTTCTTCGAACATCATAGGGGAAGCCACCCCCGCCAACCCTCCCGCTGCCTTTCAAATTCTATCGCACCCTTTCTTGAATCATGGCACCCCTGCTTGAATCATCACTTCTTCCGACATCATGGGGGGGGCGGCAGCCCCCCCCATCCCCCCCGCTACGTTTTAAATAGGGAGGAACTGGCGATGCTCATGATGCGGGAAGCCAAATTCAAAAACCAATGAAAGGGTGCAAAAGCCAGAATGCGAAAAGCCAAAGCCGCGGCTTTAAGCCGCATAAACCAGCAAAAAGCCGCAAAAGCCAAAACGCCACCTGCCGAAGAGGAACTGGGAATGCAAAGGATGCGAAAAGCCAAAGCCAAAAAGCCACCAAAGCCGCATAAACCAACAAAAAGCCGCAACGCCCAAAAAGCCAAGAAGCCAAGAAGCCGAAAAGCCAAGAAGCCGAGAAAAAAGAAAAGAAAAGAAAACCTAAAATACATACCCCTCCCTGATGATTTCTGGATTGATCAAGGGCAGCTCAGGGGATCCTCCAAAATCCAGCTTCTTGTTTGTCTGACCTTGTTGACCCTTGGGGTCTGGGTTATGATCCAGACCAGCCAAGCCAGCCCATCAGCTAGCAAGAGAGTCCTCGCAAGTCAACAGGAATCCCTCCAAACACCGGCACTAGGGCACCTCGTATCGCTCGCCGTCCTCTGAAAGAGACCACGCCCTTGCGGACCTATCAAGCCATGAGCCAAATGCTCCATGAATGTCAGGCTGGCTGGCCCGGAAATCCCTACCCCCTTACTCTGCGCCGTACTTGGATGCTGCCGCAACTTCGGTTGCTACGGTTGCCACTGCCAGTAGTGTTCGGCAGAGACGGGGGGGCGGAAGCTTCAAAATAAGAACATAGTTTGGAGCACGCGCCTTTCCCCTTCTCTCTCCCTCTCTCTCTCTATCTCTCTCTCTCTCTCTCTCTCCTTTTCTCTCTCTCCCTCTCCCGCTCTCTCTCTCTCTCGCTCTCTCTTTGTCGCTCTCTTACTCTCTCGCTCTCTCTCTCTCTCTCTCTCTATCCCTCTCCCACCAACAGTCTTCACGCGAGCGAACTGAAAAACGTGACAACTACGAGTTGTTGAGGGTCGACCCGCGAGCGAAGTGAAATCGGCAATAGAAAAATGTTGGGGGCCAGGCCACATTTTCTGCCTGCATCTATGTGTCTTGCTTTTGCGGATTGCATCTGGCCGTAAGATCACACACACACACAGGTGCATGCATTCTTAGAAAGAGCTACCTGAATTATAGTTCCAGTACTATGGAATTTCCTTCTAAACTTCCATTCATTATGCATGCAAAACAGTCATGAAACCGTCATGCGGCGTGGCACCCGAGAACTCTGAGTGCTGTAGCTGGAGATTCACCACCAGGAAAACATCTGGACTTATGAAACTCTCGACTGCGCTCCTGCGTGAAACACACATGATGGCTGTTGGATGCACATAGTTCGAACACTGGATCTCTTGGTTTGGCTGAGCTTTCGAACCGCTCCTCAAGACTACGCCATGCTTTCTCCTTCACCCTGCAAGGGGTTGCCCCACTCAGGTTCAGACACAGCTCTCTCGGTCAGATGAGCAGCTTCTTTGGCTGCCTCGGCGAGCAGACCAACCGGAGGGAGGGGCACGTGAGTGCTGATTGAAGTGAAGGCAGCACACGAGGCTCCAAAAGTCAACAGTGTTCCTGCATGCAAGCTTAACTCAAAAGCCAAGCTAAAAATCAACATCAGAGCACCAAAAGCAACTCAGGACCGCTCCCATGACACAGACGATTGCGGCTTGTGATTGAAAATGTCCTGGCTTGATGCGGGAGGAAAGCATGTCCGACGCAGAATGTTGGAGTACAGAATGCCTTTTTTCGGTCTTCAGCTCTCCTGCAAGTTCTAGTGCCAAAATACAAAAGCCGTGTGCAGACAAGCTGCCGCCAACGGTATCAAAGCCCGTACCTGGGCTCGGGGGGGTGCAACGAGAATATGATATCTAAACAAAGCAAGTAGTGTGCGCAAGCGCTGAGCAGATGAGAGCGCAAGGAACGGAGCTGGGACTTCCCGTGATCTGGGCCTGTTGAGCCCCCAGCATCATCCACGCAGAAGGATCGGCTGATCACTGTGCTGACCGCCCAGCCTCAAACGCTTTGCCGAAGCTTTTTGCTCATTGCATGCTGCAATTCTCAGCACTTCCCTGAGACCAAGACAAGCTCTTTCAAAAGAAACATCCGCAGTCTGAGACACCTCAAACGCCGGCTGCAGAAGCAATCTGTGAGTTTGGGCACACAGAAACATGTCCAGGAGCGTTTTGCCACTGTTGAGCCAAGCCACCCAGTTGGCTGACTGCTCGATGTGTTCCGAGTACGCCAGCATCTGCTCAACCTGTCATGGCCATGCAGCTGATGCCATGAGCATCTTCAATCCAAAAACCTTCTTCTGTGCTGATAGCTTTTCACATCAGCTGGTCCAAGGCTCACACTGTTGCCGGCCAACGGAGGCTGCACAGGACATCCTTTCCAAAATCAGGTTGGACAGTCTGCTCCACAAGATCATGCTGCCACTGGCCATGCCACAACACGCATGCTGGCGCAAACAGAATCCCACCCTGCAAACGCGCAATAAGCAGGTTCAAGCATCTTTGAGGTGCTGCTTTGCCAAGCCGGCTGAGAGTCACTTGGCTAAAAACTCTTTTAACTTTTGAGATGTTTGCGGACTTGTGACTGAAGCCTTGCCCTAGCCCAATGAGCTAAATGCCACATGTGCCCAGAGCATCATAATGGCTTAATGTCAATCGCTTCGGTCCTTTGGCCAAAACCTCAGTGGACACAATCCAACAAACGTGCGCTGCATGACAAGCAGCCCCTCCCAATAACAACGTACAGAATGACAGGAAACTAAGCCACACTGCTTTCGTACTCCACAGGACCACAGGACTGACAAACCAGGAACCCATAGGGCAACAGTCTAATAGTCTTCTCAAGCCTCCCCTTGCTGCGGCCTTGAATTAATATTTGAGATGCAAAGCAGGACATTATCAATCCTTGTGCTCTCTGCTCGGTCTGTGCTCGTAGCCGCCCTTTTGGGAAACAAATGGAAAGGAAGGAAGCTTCCACAGGGCAAGCACGTCGCTCGTTATACCGGGACGAGGACAGGATATGAAATCAGAGCAATGTTTCCATATATGGTTCCCACAGAATGTCAGCTGCACGGCCAAGAATTCAAGCACATTCAGAATACGCACCCAGCCACAGAAGAAACTCGTCAATTCCGGCATTTTCCAGCGCTCGCGGCTTACAACCTGGCACCTCTCACAGCTCAGACCTTGGCACTCGAAACTCTGCAGAGCAAGGCTGGGGTTCCTCAACTCAACAGTGGCAAGCCCATTTTGTATGGAAACTAAGGGGCCTGCGAAAGAGGCAAAAGCTGTTCGAACTAAGGCGTGAACGATTGAAGTGGCATGCGATATGTACTGCAAGCTGACTGTCAGCAATACCACCATGAGTGGACCAGTACGAGTCTCCTGCCTGCAACCACCACACAAAGTCCGTCCCGAAGTGGATCGTCGCCAATGGCGTCCTTCCTGCCAAGTCCTCTGTCAAGGCCTGAAGGGAAGGCTCCGACCAGCTGACTACTGGAAGGGCATGCGCAAAGTCAGGGCTGATTTTCTTCGGACGCAGTGTGATGTTAAAAATCGAGGATCCCCTAATTTGATGGATGTTACAAAAAACAAACTGCAAGGCATGACAACAACAGGTTGTAGCCTCCAAGACACCCTCGAAAGCCAGGTTGAACAAGTCATGGCCTGCAATGCGCTCAATTGGCCGAAGTGCTACAGTGCTGCCTTTCATGGATTTGTTTTTCCTGAGCATCCTGGCGGTTTCATGGACCTACATCTGTCATTTCACAAGCGCTTGGCAGCCATGGGCAGCCAAACCTCTTCCCGTTGGATACCTTCCCTTCTGTCACAGGGGCTCAAGCCAACGTGAGCTTGGCAAGGGCACCAAGCCTGCCAGCAGGCCGCCGGGTTTTACCTTCCCTCGCCAAAGTTGCAAATCTTGCAGCACCGCCCGGTAGCTGTGATCGCCTGAGACGACAGCTTGGCCCGGATGCCCTCTGCCCAAGAGAATTGGTTGCACGGCGAAGCTCGCAGAAACAACAAACAATAGGAACTCTGCTCTCATTTGACAAGTGCAATCTTTGACATGTTTCGACTTGGCGAGCGCAAGTTCTCCTTCACAGCACTTCCAGCTCAGTGGCCATCAATGAAAATGACATCGAAGGTGGCTGGCTGGAACCTGGCGCGTTCTTGGCCTCCGTGTTTACATGCCCATAATGCGCCAGCAAAATCCCGCAGCCCGACCCGCCAAGCTGACACCAACCAACAAAGACAGGGCTTGCTCGATTGCAACATTGCAGCATCGGAATGGGCATTCTGAACGTGTCTAAACAACATAGAGCCGGCGAAGCCGGTGGTCGGAAGTTTCCAGAAATAGCAGACATATGGTTCCCTTTATTTTCTCTGTTCTCTGTTATTTTTCGTTTTTCCTTCTTGTTTGTTCCTTCCTCGTTCTCTTTATCTCTCTCTCTCTCTCTCTCTCTCTTTGTCCATTATTGTTCTTTGTATTTCTCCTTCTTTTCTCTTTTCTTGATCTTTTTCGTTCTCTATATCTGTCTCTCTGTTGTCTCTTTTCTTTCTCTTGCTCTATCTTTTCTCTATTCTTTCTCTTTCTCTTTCTTTTCTGGTTTCTTTCTCTTTGTCTGTCTTTCTCTTCTCTTTTCTTTCTTTTTCTCTCTTTCTCCTCTATTCTCTCTTTCTCTCTTTTCTTTCTATCTCTCTTTCTCTTTCTTTCTCTGCTAAGGGTGTTGCCTGCCACGAAATCTACGCCTCACCTTCCGAAACTGCTGCGCCTGCCACGAAATCTGCGCCTGACCTTGCCAAAGCGCGGCGCCTGCCGCGAAATCCGCACCGGACCTTGCGCTGCGCCTGCCATGAAATCTGTACCAACCTTGCCACTACTAGCCGTGCGCCGAACCCGCGCCGCAACCGCGCCGCAACCGCGCCGCACCCCCACAGGCGGCGAGACAGAGGTGGTTGACATCAACGCAGGCCCGCAAAAAAAAAAAAAAAAGTCGCTCTTTTCGATTACGATTCCCCCGGCACACGCCCACGCATTCTTTCTCGCACGCATTCAGGCTTTCTTCCTCAGATCTGTGCGCTTGCTATCTGCATATGCTACTTTTCACATAGGCCATCTGATCTTGCACAAGCTATCCGCAAGAGCTATCTTGTCGCACTCGCTATCTAATCTGCTGAATCTATGTATCTGCGCCTTCTAAACTTCCTTTGGCATTTGACTGACGTGCACCAAACTTGCTGCGCAAGCTTGCCTGGGGGCAGCTGCCTCCGAAGTTAACCGCCACAGCCTGCATGTCAAAACAACTGTCTCTTGGATGAATTGAGCTGGGCCGCGAGGCCCAGCACAAAGGCGCAGCGGAAAAGGGTAGCCAAAAATTCAAGCCCATTGCACCGGTGCCTTTCCTTGCCCCCGATGCAATGCCTGGCACGCCCAGCATGCCGCTGCAGTCTGGTGGAGGCTTCTGCAAAGATGTCTTCGGCATCAATGTAGGGATCAACGCCATCCTAGGCAAACCCCCGGCTGACTAGGATGCAAACGAACCATGCTGGATGGACACATGGGAAACAACAGCCTAAAGTTTTTCAATGCCCCTAGCCACAGGGTAAGGACAGGACGAACTCCAAGTCCTGGATCTTGTTCAACAAATACTCCTTGACGCGGGACAAGCAATGAGAGACAGGACATGCGAGGACCGTGCATGGTGCAAACGGAAGGGGCAGCAGCACCACACCCTTACCCAAGTTCACGCCAGCATGATGGTAAGAAGTGCCAAGCGTCAGATGTGAGGGCATTGTTGACCTCAATCATTGCAGGGTGCCCTCTGGCAACTCTCAATAAGGCCGAGCAGCACTGAACTAATGCCTAGATCGGCCGAGCCGCACCCACCTCTAGTAACCGCAAGGGTCTTGAGCCACTTGTGGTGGCCAGATCTGTAAGCAACTGCGACAGCACATGGTAGCCTGCAAGCAGAGGTGTCGGCCAACATGTGCAGCAAAAATTGCTCATCAAGTTGTTGCAAGTCGATCGCTGTGGAGTTCTTTGCACATGGGAATGCCTGCCCAACCACCTTGTCCACAGCTCGTTTATCTTGCGTTTCCGCGCGTGTCAAGAATAGGGGGCCCAACGAACTGGCTGGGGCTCGGAAGACAAACAGCCACATTCCTCAAGCTCACAGAAGCTGCAAATCAGCAACTCCAATTGATGCGGCGTACGGCAGAAAAATCGCGTGCCCTGATTCAATCGCTGATCTGCTGTGATACGATGCTTGGCGGACAGGTTCAGGCAGGGAGGCTGGGAGTCATTGTGCAATGAAGGATCCTTTCACACCTTCAGTCCTACTGTCCAGGGTCCCCCTATATGCCTATATGTTTTTTTGCACGGCCACACCTCGTACAGACCCAAATTCAATCTTCAACAGTGGCCATGCTGCAACTGGCCCTCGACCCCATGATGCGCCAAGCAGCGCCGACAGCATGCTTCTGAATGGAACTCGAAGCGCGGCAAGGGTGGCTGCAGCCTGCACGAGGGTGAGTACAGGCTGAAAAGGACTCTTTGCCAGAACGCTCCGCTCGGATCAGCCTGTTGGTTTTTGCGCACAAGATCAGACAGGTGCCACCGCCTCTGCAGCAGCTGCTTGCCCAACAAATCCCGAAGCGTGGCCAAGGCCAGAAGCCTCATTTTTTTTGCTTAAGCTCACTTGTGATCATTTGCCTTCAACCACCTTGCGCCCAGCAAATATTGCCTCCGCCGCTCCAGGGCAAATGCAAGGGAACCTGGGGCAACACCTCCAAACAGACTTGTTGCTGACCAAAAGCTCAGCTTGAAGCAGGCAGTTCGCAGTGGCGCGGCGCAGCACCAGGTCATGCAAGGCCCCTGCTGCTTGCAAAGGGGCCTGCGACGCGCGTCCGATCGAATTCACGTCTTACAGCTCATATTATACATGCCCTGTTCTGGGAGCGACAAATCGACTGGGAGCCCAAATGTTGGTGGCTGCGGCTTCCTCCAGGTCTTCAGTCTGCGACCAGGCAAGAGAAAGACAAAGAGACTTGTCGATCTGTTCTCGATCTGTGCAAGCAAACGTTGCATCTGACGATCAACTTGGCAGCGGTTCGCCTTGTGAGGCAGCTTGCTTCCTTGGTTGCACACATTGCTCGGCACCCGGCCTGGAAGTTGCTTGCCTCCAAGCCAGATAGCACCTCAAATGCACATCCTGACGTTGCCCCCTGCTGTCTGCTGAGTCAACCTCCAAAGGACCACCTTTTTTGATTCTCACTTGCAAACCACGACCATACACCTACCTATTGGCGCAGGGGGCCCACCCCCCCCTTGTTGTACATTTCCGCTTCGAAAATTGGCTTGGGCAAAGTGGCCTCAAGCACGTGGAACAAAAGGCCTGTACATTTCTGAATGGGGGGTCGCCGCCTTCGTAAGGTTGCACCAAGCCCCCAAGAAGGACTTTGGAAGACTATCCTGTGGGTTCCCCCCCTGTGCTTCAACAAGCACAATGCTTTTGCACCAAGCACACATCTCATAAAGACGCCCACGTTGTCTCCTTCTACCCGTGAATTGCACACCCGCTATGGGTGCTGAAAAGCAAACATGGGCCGGCCTGTGTGCGCGCGCGTTGCTGGTTAGCCCTGCCGTGCCAGGAAACCGGAAAGCTGCGTGTGTCCCAAAAACAGGGGAACTGTTTGAATGGTGGGCCAAGCTCTACCCCGAAACTGGGAGCACACATTGCAAAGTAGCAGGGCATGCGCAGTCACTTCCATGTCGGAGCGCGTTGTGTCTCATCAACTTCTTCGCACATATCCTGAACGTGAGATGTCATACGTCCCGTGTAAAAATCACTCCTTCAAACGTCGCGCACGAGGTAACGCACCCATTGCTGCGCACAACCGTGCGAAAGGTATCGACCTGCGACTCTTGGACGTGTGCGTTTGCAGGGACACGCGCTTTTCTCCTTGCAAGGGCAAGCAAGTGTAAGTGCTTCAAATAGAACAGTCCTGGCAACTATAAGGACATCAAGCTACCGCTTGCAGCTGTTGGCTGCCCCCGTTCAGCTGCTTGCGGCTAGCCGACGTTCTCATGTTTCTGCAGAAGCGTGTTGCGCCGAGGCAGTTGGTTGCGTCCGCTGCTGCCAACTCTTTGCATAGGTTGTTTGAACCAGTCCGCGCAATTCAACACACGCGCAACTCCATATCGCTGGAAACACAAGCGACTTCGCCTCTGAAAGCTTTCGCCCTCTTGCCAAGCATCATGGGCACAGGGGTGATTTGGACTGTCCTGTTCAAACGCTGCGTGCCCACAAGTGGTTCACAAATCGTTTCAGATTGCGTTTCTACTTGGGAACCTCGCAATTTTGAGGGCAAGCACTTTTGCTGAAAGATCTCTCGATTGCGGACGCCGGCTGGTTTTGATCAGCGAGAAATTTGATATTGGGCTTGATCGTGCGGCGGCCAAGCGATGCTTCGTCGTGGCTCAGCAGCTGCTTGACGAAAACCCTGGAAGGAAGCTCGCTGGAAGCCAGCCGCCGCGAGGGTCCATGCCGCCGGCAACGCAAGTTGAGATTGGCCCCCCAGTGGACGACATTCTGGGCAGCGCACGTGCTGGCGATTTGAAGTGAGATCACGTCATGTTGGTTGGTGCGAAGCGCTTCTCCGCCCGTTAGCCCAGCCAATGTGAGCAAGTTGCTTTCATTTTTGACGAAGCCGTATGAAACCCTGCCACCCCTGAGTTTTTTGAAGGCCCGGCATGTGTCGCACCAAGCCGCCTGAGGCAGCTTCGCTTGTTAGCCGCTTAGATTGCGTCGGCTGGCTGCCAATGTGCGAGTCTGTTGCGTGCGTCTTCAATATTTTGTTGGTCAAGGGGTCAAGCAGCATTGCGGGTCTGGCAACTTCATCACGCGTTTCAGAGAGAGAACGGTGCTTGCACGCGATGCACCAAGACCTTCCGAAGCTATGCAGTTGCAATCAGTTGCACCTGTGTTGGGCCCTGGAAATACAGTATGTGCTCGCAGCTGCCCCGCGCACTGCGCGACACCGGCGCAGCAAAAATGCACAAGTTCTCACAGTGGCTGCAGGACCAGGGCGACATGTGTTTTCAGACTGCCAACTTTCACTGACGTTAACTTTCAATATGAGTCCAAGCTTCTCCTATCTTCTCCTTACAATTTCCCAAAGGAGAGGCTCAAACAAAGTCACGAATCGCACGAATGCCCGAAAACCGTGCCGAAGGCGGTTGATATAAGTTGTTGGCATTTCGTTCTTGCAGTGTTCTATGTGCCTTCGCTGTGGCTGCAGCATTGACAGCGGAGACACAGACTTGCTGTCTGACGGACCTGCCGGCAGCAATCTTTTGACGTCTTTTGGCCAAAGTCTGCAGCCGGGCCAACATCCTCAGCATCCCCTGCCGCATCCTTAGCATCCACTGTCGGGGAAAGACGTATTTTCAGGGGTGCTCTTTACACGCCTTTCAATGAAAGAGGAGCCGGGCCAACATCCTCAGCATCCCCTGCCGCATCCTTGGCATCCACTGTCAGGGAAAGGCGTGTTTTCAGGGGTGCTCTTTACACGCCTCTCAATGAAAGAGGAGCCGGGCCAACATCCTCAGCATCCCCTGCTAGGGAAAGGCGTGTTTTCAGGGGCGCTCTTAGCATCCTCAGCATCCCCTGCCACATCCTCAGCATCCCTGGCGGGCGGGCCAGCAGCCTTGTCAGGAGTGGTTCCTCATCATCTCCTCAGCATCCCAGCGCGCGTCACAGATCTTTCAATGAAGGAGGGGCCAGGCCAACATCCTTAGCATCCCCTGTCGGGAAAGGTGTGTTTTCAGGCCCTGTCTGCAGAATTGCGGGGAGATGCGGCAAGGCTATGGCGAGAGTAGGGTGGCAGACTATCCAACCAAGGGGATTGCCAGGACTTTGCCAGGCAATGCGAAGCGCGGCAAGATTGCCTACAGAAGATTGCCGGATTTGTCGGGAACCGTGCGGAGACTATGCGGCAACTGTGCGAAAAGAGCTGCGGGAGCTGCGGCAAGACAATGGCGCCAGGGAAAGAATTGCCGGGACTCGGGACCGGGGCTAAGCCTACGTGCAGACAAGCTACAAAACCAAAACGGATTGCGGAGAATTGTCGCACATTTGTCGGACACGACAGGATGGCCAGTTTAACTGCAGAAGGGATTGCCATTTGCCGGGAAATGCTGGGAACTGCACGTGCGGCAAGAACTTTTGGCCAGATCCGCGAACGTCAGAAACGCCTCCAAAATGTACAAAGCAAGTTCTCGTTACATTAGGGTACCCCCCCACTCGTACATTTGCCAAAGGGGTGGGCCTACGACCATGCCCCCAGTTGCCCTTGACTTGCTCACTGCCTTTTGTAAGACTGTGAGGAAGTCGTGCAAGAACACTGTGCCTTTAGCTGACATGTCAGAACCCTGCGGGCCACAAAGATTCAAAGATCAACTAGGCTCCTACGGTTTCATTCCTGAACGTTGGATCTGAAGTAGGCCTTGCAGTCTCATGGGGGGCAACTTTGAGGCGCGCATGCAAAAAAAAACGCATTGGGTACCTGTGTGGGTTGTACACGCGTCAATGGCCATGCGGCGTGGTGTCAACAAGGTTTCGATTCAGGCACAATTGTCAAATAACCGTAATTGGGGGGGCTCCCAAGCAGTCTGCAAAAAATGCCAACTTGAGCGTTGATCAATCCCAAGTGTGTACTCAAAGCCAACTTGATGGATTGGCCACTGCAAACAACGCAAACGGTGGGATTCGCCCCATCGATGCCAAAGCTGCCGCGCGGGCGAAGTCCAGATGCTTCGCGTCGAAACCGTGGCGCCCCACGGAGACCGCGAAGCCCCTCAGGCCGCTGGGCCAAGGTGCCTCGCAGCTGAAAGGCAGCCTGAAGTTCTGAAGTGTTTAGCTTTGACAATTTGATGCTTTGGTTTGCGGGCATGAATTCCCGCAGAGAGATGTCCAAAAAGAATCCCCGATTCAACATGACAGCCTCAGAACCATGCCTAGCAAACGCATCAAATTGTGATCCCCACCCTGGGCATGACTCCGGGACACCTCCTGAGGTAGCTCTGCTGCTTGCAGCAGCAGCCTTGGCGGCACAAAACGCGCCTGCCACACTGATGCTGCATGCTTAGTATTCTGACAAGCTGCCGGGCAGTAGATGCCAAATACGCTCCTGGCAGGAAACAGGCAATAATTCGCCAGCATCCGCTTAACAAAGCAGCCTGGGCTCAACTGCCCTATGCTCGTGTACGCCTTGCAGCCTTGTATTTGCTACCTATGATTGCGGATCCTCACGTGACAAAGCGGGAGGTCTGCAAAACGCCCACTGCTAGCGCGAAAGAGAAAAAGACAGCATGCTTCGGATTGAGACGCTGCTCTCATGGGATGAGGATAGGCAGTGGGATAGCTTTGAGTCAGGCCAATCAAGCCAGTCAAAGTGGAGGTGCGGCTGCTGGAGCCATGTTATGATGTCGCCACCAGCTGCGCTATGCTGCACTCTTCTGATATGGCACCATCTGCAAGGCAGCACACAAGCGTCCCAACAAAGATGGAACATACGGAACTAAGAAAACAAACAGCAAAGCTGACAAACCTTCAGCAAAGCATCCCCGTCCTTCAGCGTCGGCCAAGCGGCGGCTCAACGGCAGGTACTCATCACAACGGCCTTCCACAAAGCAGCCGTGGCTGTAGCCTGGCTCAGGCTGCAGAACCGGCCCATTCCAACATCCAACCGGGTGACAAGCGCACCCCACAAAAAAGGCTCAGAAACTTGAGCCAGCGCTAAACCTATCCAGGAAGGTTGCTCGCCGAAGGCATTCAAACCATCAGCCTCAGAACAGTGCCAAACACCCTGAACAAATGCAACAAATCGAGAATCGCAAAAACATCAAAAAAAACGAAACACTTCTTGAGAGAGGCGGGAAGGAAAGCATGGTTGTGGACGATGCCAGAGTTTCCCCCCCCCCAGAATTGCCCAGCATAGCTTAGGTAGGACCATTTCAGCAGTGCTTTCGTGAAAGCAACATTATTGGAGGCTGAAGCAACAACTGACGAAACAACCAAAAATACGGAAAGAATTCCACCCAACCTGTCGATACATATTGTGGGTAGTTGTGTGCCAAAAAGCTTTGACATAGACCCTTCTCAGAAAAGCAATCCTTGCGCCTGACATTTTGAGCAAACGGACGTATCGGACATGTTGCAGCCGCGGGACCGGCCAAAGCAAGAATAGTTCCGGGCTGCAAGACACATCATGGAATCTTGAGGTGTGCAAATAGTTCTCCCGCAGAAGCAGACCGTTCTCTCCTTCCAATCCGTTCAATCCGTTCAATCCGTTCAATCCGTTCAATCCCACTTGTCAGCCTCATGGCCGGGTTTTTAAAGCCTTGGGGTACCCACCTTCAGCCAGCTCAAAGATTTCCTCAGCATGGCGACGCAAAAGTCGTGCAGCCTCTGCGAGGAAGTCCACGCCTGTCGAGTGCCATGCGGGGGGCCCGGGGTCCGTTAGCTCACCCGTGATGCATCTCTGCGACTGAACGGCTGGCGGAGTTGCTTTGCTGAGAATCTGAGACTCGAAGCCACAGAAGGGAGTGCTTAAAGGCAGTAGCTGACTTGCTGCAATGAGTGCCAATACCATTTTGCCTGCCATGGACGGAGTTGGTTACGCAAGCCCAAGTATCTTCCAAGCGGCTTGGCAAATCTCCTTGCTTCAGCAACTCCCGAATCTGGCCCTTCGGAAGCCTGCAACAAGATTGCGTTGCCTCGCCCTCTACTATACAGTTTTTACTGGCGCAGGAAGCCACCTGTACAAAAGGGCCATCTAAGAGTCCGCACTCAAATCAAGCACGTGCCAACCCTCTGCTGTAATGTGCTCTCTGTGTGTGTGTGCCCCCTCTGCGCTGGATGGAGCATTTTTCCACAACCTCATCAGGAACAGCAGGAGGTCTCCGCCTGTCTGGATCTCCAAGCATCTCCAGCAGAGGGTTTTCATCTCCTGAGCCGCCGCAAGGCAAGAGTTGACAGGACCCGAGCGAAAAGAAACCATCTTCTGTGCAGCCCAACTGCCACAGTTCTCCACCAGCTGAGACGTCTGACCTGCATCCACGAAAAGCTCTGCCACCGACTTCGCACAACTCATTTGATTGTTGCAGGGCGCTCGAACGGCACCCTTGGGCAATGCAACCAGACGAACGACGCATTGTTCGCAGTCTCGGCAAGCAAGGGCGGCAATTATTCAAGGCCAACTGTTGGTTTGCAGCTCTCATCATGACTGCCGGCTATCAGGCACGTCATCTGCCATCTGCCAGCAGGACACACTTTTCTGACTCCCTGGGGCGCCGAGCGGAAACTCGGGAGGCCCACGGCCGCCAACTCAGAGAGCCGGTCCTGGGCATGAGTCCGCGCCGCGACTCAAGCCCGGCCCACTCTAACCATAGCAGGGCAAATCAACCGAAACAACCGAGCCCCCGTTTTACAGTGGCCAGGATGGTCTTTTCAACGGACGGGTCAGCAACGCTGCCAAAAAGACCTTCCAGATTTGAAGCCTGTTGCGCTTTACGGAATGGCAACGCACACGCGGCACTGGCCTGTGCCACGGCACAGGCCACACCCGCCAAGCGCCAAGTCCACCCCATGGCTGATCCATGGTACGTGCTCAAGGCGAGAGCTGCTGTGGTTGCTGGAGATTCGGTAAAATGCTGCAAGGTGTGCGTTCACACTGCCTTGATGAGACCTGCATAAAGCATGGGGGAGTTGCTCTTCAGGTCATAAGGCGGGCACCCCATCACAGAATCTGCAATCGCCACTAGCACCAGCCAACCTGGAACCCTCGGCAAACTTTCTCTGCTAGGCTTGGTTTGGCAGCTCCTCCTCTTGCAACTCGTCTGGTCCATGTGCTGTTGGCCAAGCTGTCGTGCCTGTGCTTGCTTGCCTGAAACATTCAATTGCGCCAAAGGCTGCGATCAATTCAGGATAGTCCAGTTCATGAATAGTCACCAAAGAAACGAAATCAACACATCAACAATAACTTCATGCATTCATAACTCTCACCAGGAAAGTACGTACCCCCAGTACAGCTGTTGGGCATGAGGAACATCTCCGTCAGTCAAGATGCGCGCTGGAACAATCAGCCATGGACTTCAATTTGCCAACATTCAGAAAATCGAAAGGCGTGCCTGAAACTCAAGAGTCGAATCAAGCTCGGCGTAGCTGCACCCTTCTCGAGCCCTGGGCACCCCGGCGCCGCGCCCGCCGGGTCAGGGAAAGTTGCGGTGTAGCCGCACCAAAGCGCCTGGAATAGCATAGAGCCCTATCAGTGCTGCGGTCGCTATGGTCGCCATGGTCGCTCGAAAGCTTGAAAGGGACTGCCAGGTTCTCGCTTGGTGCACTGAAGCCACTGCAGCCACTGGAGCCACTGGAGCCACTGGAGCCACTGGAGCCACTGGAGCCTGCTGCTCAGCGTCCACCCGCAGCCTGCCCAATCATGCCGACACATGCCGAATGATGATGAGCTGGTGACATATTCCGTGCCTCGGGTCTGCCTTTGGACCGAGCTCATCCAGCCTGGCTCAAGCCGAGTCGGTCCAATTGGTCAGGTGGGGAGTGACTCTTGGGAGTCCAAACTCTTTGTGCTGAGAGACCCGCGCTTCAAGCCTCTCTCTATCTCTCTATCTCTCTCGCTCTCTCTCTCTCTCTCTCTCTCGTGTTGTCTCCATCTGCGCAGTTGTCCATGTTGTGTTTTCTCCGATCCACGCGTTCTCATTCCCAAATAGGCCAAGGTGTTGATGCAAACAAACGTCTTGAGCCAAACTGGCTACAGTGCATGTTTGGAGTAAGACTCAACTCACTCAGTCAAGGCTGGCACCCAGCCTCCGCAGCAATGTCAGCGCAAGCTCCGCCTCCCAGCCCTGACCAGGACCGTTGAATCCACATACTTCCGCCCCTTGCCATAGGCACACAAGCAATCAGCAAACAACCAACAAGAAAGAAAATAGAAAGGAAGACAGGCAGGCAGGCAGACAGACTAACTGACTCAAACAGACAGCTAAGCCACTAACAAAGACAGGCAAGCAAGCGAACGAAAGCAAGCGAAGCAAAGCAAGGCCAGGCAAGGCAGGCGAGGCAAGGCAAGGCAAGCAAAGCGAAAAACATTGCTGAAAAGAGCCCGCTGCCGGGAAACGCTGTGCAGCTTCAAGCATCCCCATTCCAAATGCTGGCCTACTCTTGCTTGGAAATGCTTGGAACTCTAACAACAGCAGCAAAGCGCCCTCTAACCACCGCTGCCCAACCCGTGTCCTCTTCATCCTCCATGTCGACTTCGGTTGCTGCGATGCAGGGCACAGACATCAGCAGCTGGCCCTCGCTCACCTGCCCGAAGGAAACGAGGCCACTCCCATCTGTTCTCGTGCCCTTGCTGCAATAAACCTTTGAATCCCCAGCCTTTGTCCGAGCAACCCAGCCACGACCTTTGTCTGGCCTGAGCCGGATTGAGCCGGCCCAACTCTTGCAAAGCCAAAGCGGCTGGGCTGGGCCACACCCCTGCACGGACAGACAGCATTCCCTTCTTTCAGGTGCAGGACCAATTATCAGGGGCAACGTAGAGAGTGGGCACGCTTGATTAAGCGGCAACTGAAACAACTGACCCAACTGAACCTGAAGATCTTAAGTCATTAAATGAGTCAGAAACCTCGTACCAGGAGGGCTCACCTCGGCCACGCACACATGCTATGGGGAATAATGATTCATGCAAGTAACTGCAGAAAATGTGAAATCTTGCAAGTTCATTCTGGTTCCTTCTTCAAAATTACATGTCGTTCACATGCTAACACGCAGCTGCTTTGCCATCCTTTTGTATTCTAACACTTGTAGCTCTTGACAGGTGGAAGTCTTCCAGGTGGGCAATAACATCCTCAGGAATGTGTCCTGGGGTTTGCCTCTTTGCCCTTTTTGGGCAAGGGAAACCTCTTCTCTGCAGCTGCCTACAATGGCGCACTTGGCCTACTAGCTTAGCCGCCACAAGCACCCGCAAATATGGCAACAAAACCCTGAAACCTTCCAGAAGCTATTCCAGATTGTCGAAACACACCAGAAACTTCACACAATGCCAAAACATTCTGAAAACTAACAACACCAGTGCGCCAAACCATTCCCAGAAAAGTGAAAAAGCAATCGCAAAAAAACATTACGCATGCGAAACAACATGTTAACAATCTGAAAAAATGCAAAAGTCTGAAAACAATCTACACAATTCTCAAAAAGTCAAAAAAAATCCTCAAGGCATCATTGGTTGATGGCGCCTTTTTCTGTTGTCACGCCTTTTTTAACTGCGGTTTTGGGCGAACACGAAGTAGCCCAGGGAAGCAAATGAGCACAAAGTAGATCACGATGTACCCAAAGCACCCGGAAACACAACTCGGGTGAAGCTGTGGATGATGACCGGGTTGAGGAAGTGACGGTTGACAAAGGAGAAGTATGGGGAGGTTAGAAATCAAGTTGAAGAGGATTAAGTTCAATACCAAGCCCAAGTAGAACAGCGCGACTCACCGAGCACCTCCTACACCCAGCCGCCCGCGGCCCCGACCCTTTTCGGCTCGAGGACGAAGAAAGCTGCCAGTGAATGGCGCACGAGCGTGAGTCCTATTCCCACTTGACGGGAGGTAAAAACTTGAGCCAAACGGCCGTTCGGCCGTTTTGACATATGAAGAAACAACACGTGAACAAAACACACCCCCCTCATCCGATATCTGGACAAGAGAAAGGATGCGAGACAGTTGAGTTCACGACGAAAGGGACCAACCAAAAATGCCGGTGTCAACTCAGAGGTGAGCCAACGGCAGCACCTGGGCCCCAGTTAAAATCCCGCCACCACCCCGAATTAGCGGGGCGACAGGATTATTTGACGAGTGGGCCACATGAGTGAACAGAGACATTATGGAGGAACCAGACGAAGATTCCTCTCGTGTCGTTCATGCATTGTCATGGGACAACAACATGCGGAGGGGGATCCTATCTGGATCACCGCGCCTCACTACACGCCGCGAAGTGGTTGGAGTGGTAAACGAGTTGGGATCACAGAAGAGAAGGACGTTCCGAAATTGGTGTGAAAATACCCGGCTACGGCCGGCCCGGCACTTCTAGTGCGGTCTCAGCCTCACACAGGATCGCCAGGGGAACCGTCTCCGGCGCGCACGGCAGCGGTGCGGGAGGGACACGAGCAACGCCGGATCAGCGGTACAGGGCAATGGAGACCATCACCCCCAGCAGCGCCGCATAGGCGAGAGGAGGACCGGCGCGGTCGCGTTTCTCGGCGACACACGTACTATCCTCGCCCTTCTAAGGCGGATGCTGATTGCGGTACCCGCCTACCACCCTGAACCAGGTTCTTCCCGGTCCCTGGGCACGTCGTCTCTCCGGCGTCCACCACGGTCACCTCGATCACCTCCTCCATCCCGACGGCGATCCTCACCACCACCCCTATTGTGGTCACCAGCCGGAGGTCGGCGAGGCGGAGGGGGATCTGATTGGTGACGTCGGTCATCCCTGCGCCGGTCCCGGTGGCGATCGCGACGGTCATCACCCGGGTCATCACGTCCGCGGCGCTCATCTCGTCCCGGACCGCGCCTCTCGGAGGTCTCCTCATGACGTGGATGAGGTCGGCGATCATCGCGTCGGCCTCCGCGGGTATCCCTGCCACGATCATCCCTTTGTCGGGGCGGGCCAGGATCCTCGCGTCCACCTTTGCCAGGTCGATGTTTTCCTCGACCCTTCCCCTCACCCTTAGGACCGCGACGATCCTCGCGGGCCCCAAGCGCGGTCCTCGACCGATCGTCATCTCGGCGGGGCCGCGACTCATCTGCCGCACGAGTGGTCCGAGGCACACCCGGGGGAAGCTCCCACTCGTCGTTGTCGTCATCGCGCGGATCATAGCCGCCGCGGCCGCCCAAGGAACCGGTGGCATCCCGTGGTGGGGACGCAGGAGTTCCGGGACCGCCCGATCGAAGACGAACTCGGGGAGTCGCGTCCTCGCCGGTAAAAGGATCCTTCTGGGTGTAGAAACCCTTGGTCCTGCCCCTTCTCTCCCCACCTTCCACACCGCTTCTCGCGGGGACCGGGGATGGACGGGCAGGCTGGGCCATGCTCTTAGAGCTGGGTTGCCCGCCAGGCGGGACCTGAACGCCCCCCTGCCCTTTTTCGGGCGCGGGGACCCGACCATGAGATGTCCTCCTGGCCTTGGGTTGGTCGGACTCACCCTCCAGCTCGGACTCGGTGTCAGGGACACGAGTATTGATGGCCGCGTCCTCGTCCTCAAAAGGATCCTCAGCCGTCGTAACGTCAGCCGCAATGGGAGCGGGAGGAGGAGGAGGAGGAGGAGTTGGTACAGCATCGCCAGGCTTGACGCCCGCATGCGACACCACGGGAGTCTCCGGTTCTACCGGGACAGGTGGCGCAGGAGGAGCCGGGGGCAGCGGCGGAGGGGGAGGGATTTCCTCCTCGTCATCGTCCATGGGCTCGTCAGGGTCGTCAGACTTCTCTTCCTCGCCGCACGAGGACCCATCCGATCCCAGCTCGTCCTCCGCAGATCCAGCAAAGTCGGGCTCGTCTTCATCCTTCACGCCGGGGCCTGGTGTAAGGCGTATCCCGGGCCGATAACGATCGCGAGGTCGGAAGCGGTACTTCCGGGGCGTAGGGTCGGACAGCTCCTGCTTGATATCATCCTGGGTTTGAGGACGGTCAGCCAGGCAGGTGTCGTAGGCAACGGTGGACGTCCGGTAGATCAGATCGTCCATACTGCTGAGGTCGTTGAGGGTGTAGACGTACCCCTTCTTAACGCCTTCCCGTATCTTGTCCATAGCCCGCTTGAGGCGCGCGGCAGGATCGAATCCGGCCCTTCTCCGCATGGCCTGCAATATCCCGCAGTGCTGAGCGAGCAGCCTCATCTGGAACTTAAATCCCTCCCCAGACATATCGTTGGGGAGTATCGGAGAAAGATGTCCTGATCTCAGCCCAATGATATGGGCCTCAAGAATGTAGTAGGACGTGTAAAAGCCGCACCGGTTGGCGTTGAAGTTTGCGGTGGTTAGGCGTCTGCCCCATTCAGCCGCATACCCTTCATACTCCTCGAAAAAGTCGGAGACGGAGCTCCCGTTGAAGGCAAGACCTCTTACCAAGATCGCCTTTGCAACCCAGTCTTCCACGTTGTGGTCGACCGTATCACGGTACTTCCCGTCAACAACCTCGTCCCGGAGCGAGTCGTGAAGCTTTCGGAAAATGCCATCCACGTCCTCTTTGTCGAGGTACTTAGGAGGCCGCATCCCAGACATCAACAAGGACCGGGCGTCGACGGCGGGACTCTGCGAGTAGAGGGCCATCCCGATGGCGTTGGCGTCTGCGTTGTTCCACAGAGCGGGGACGAAGCCCTCGTATTTTGCCAGCCAGGGAGGGATCACCCCGTCGGTGCTCGCTATCGTGCGAGGGCCGCCGTTCGTGTCTCCGGTGGGCAGGACGCCCTCATAGAAGATGGGAAGGTAGCAGGCGGTGCACAGGTGAGCGCCGACCGGGTGAGCCGTCATGCACCTATGGCATGGAACGGACACCACCTCGCGGACATGTTCCGCCTTGGCGATCTGGTGATATTTCTCCATTTCGTCCCGACATTTCCTCGGGTTATCTCTCACGGAGTTGAGGAAGTTGGGTGGATAGCACCAAGGCCTCAGGTAAATGATGGAGCAGTCCTCCTTGAAGTAAACGCATCTCCAGTATCCGATCGCGATGTTCTCGCGCGAGGCAAATGTACCCTGACGAGTAATATGCATGCCCCCATTTTCCATGGAGAAGAAACGTGCATCGATAGCCATGACCACATAACGGGGATCGCTCCTCTGGCGTCGACCCGAGGTGTGTAGCTCCGTCACGTTGCTGTCGGTGATGCGGTCGACAGTGTCGTTCGGGCACTCTCCGTGATCGCGGAGGGATTGATACTCATCCGGCCGAGAGGGAAGGAGCTCGATCAAAGCTCGCCCACCCCGAATGATCGCCCCACGTTCTACGTAGAGCCGATACATCCGGAGAGGCACCACCTTGTAGAGCGTCTTGGGAACCACCTTGGAAGTGATGGGAAGACAGACAGGGCTCTCGTAGAGCATGTATTGATACCGTTCACGAAATGCCCGGTAATCAGTGTCGGATCCAATCTCAAGTGACCTTACCGCCGCTATGCGTGCGGATCCAGGCAGCAACCAATGCTCCTTGTCACGAATGACGGTGATGATGATTTCGAACATTCCCACTCCGTCCTCGAGGAAGGAGGCCAGGAGATACGATGAAAAAGCTTCCTCGGATTCGACACTTGTGCCGAAGTAGTGGCTCAGGAACTTCTTCAGTTGTATCACCGAAGTGACGTTCCCTTGTCCGCTGGCGGACGAGGCCTCCAATTCTGGGTCCTTGACTGCACCTGCATTTCCAGGCTGCACCGCTGTCCCACGGAGAGCGTCGCGTATTTCCGCGCATGCTCTCCTGTAGTAGTGCGAAGAGGCGCCCGCCCTACCCTCCACCTTCTGACGGATCTCGTCGGTGAAGTAGTCCAGAAGCTCCTCGGGTGCGGGAACAATGGCCTGGATCATCAGGTCAGGGTCACTCTTGGTCGGGAGGATAGGTCCCGCTCTGGACCTCACTCCCATCTCCAGGAATTGGGAAATGTCCCCGATTTTGGCACACAGAGTGGCGATCGTGTTCCCGATCCTGGGGGCGATATCTTCGCCTCTCCTGGCGCCGAGGATGACCATATTTTTCTTGATGGACTCCGCCTTCAGCCTCTCGAGGTTCCTCCGGGTGTCATCAGTGCCCTTCACCGCGCTGAGGCGGAGAACCGCAGGCTCCGGCTTGTCCGGTCGCACGAGCTGGCCGTCGGGGATCTGGTCGAAAATGCGTGAAGCGGACTTCACTGCCGGGACATTCCGATACTGATCCGGCGCGCTGTAAAAGGCGTAGGCGAGAGTGTCACGGGAGGATGTCTCCCAATACGTGTACTCCTCGGAATCACGCGGGTCGCCGACGACGCGACTCACGGTCCTCAACTCGGCCAGAGCCCGCTCCGCCTCGAACTGCGACCCGATGGTCGCGGGTAGCATGGCTCTCTCCTCCTCGGTGCAGTCGACATATATGAACTGACCGGTATGCAGGTCCCTGGGAGCGGCGAATGGCCCCGCAGTGTCATGGATGCCCAGCAAGGCGCTCCTTGCCTCGACCTGGCTAGGGAGCGCACCCGCAGGAGGATGAGCGGGCTCGGCAGGGGCGTCAGGGGCTAGAGTGACAGGTGGAGCAGGGTCATCCTTCTTGTTTTCAGATGCCCCCGCGGCGGTTGATCCCGCTGCCTCTCCTTCAGCCACCACCGGTTTGTCCCGGGGCCCACTCATGTCAACGTCCTCACTGACGTTGTGACCCTCTTCCTCCGCCTTCTCCTTGGCCTCCTTGTTTTCGCGCGCCGTAGGTCGCCGATAAGCCGGCCAGGGAATGCCCATGATTTTGTCACCACGGGTGAAGGCGGACTCATCTCTGCGAATGATGACTGCCCGATCCTCGCGCGATCCAGTCATGGCCAATGGGCCGCACATCGACCGGAAGACCTGTGCGACAGATTGTGCCAAGCAGTCCGGGTACTCCCCCCTGAGCGCAGTGGTTCGCCACGTGTCAGGGATGTTCGGCTCCAGCTTGTTGCCACGATCGTCAACGCGGTCGAGCTCACCAACGATCTGGTGGAATGGCAAAGATCCAAGCCGGGTCTTGCGGTGAGCGGCGTGGAGGCAGTCATAGAATGTCCTGATCTTCTGCAACCCGGCCACAGCACCGGCCATGTGTGGGTGAACGTGCCCCATCCTCCAGGCGGTTGCCAAAGCCATATCGAGGCCGGCACGAACCGCGGAGAGCTGGGAGTTGAGATCATATGCGTTCATGTACTCCGCCGTCCAGAAAACGTCATCCATAGGAATGACCTCGCCGTTCCTGGAGTCGACCATCCCGAGTCGGGTCCCGTCGTGCACCATCGCATCGCACCGCGCCCTGTTTGGGTACGAGTTGGAGTTCCCAAGCGGTTGCTTGGCTTTCCCAAAGATGCCGGTGTGGTGGTCGCCGGACTCGCCCTTTCGGGACACGAACTTGGAGTCGATCTGATCACGGATCTCCGGTGGGTACTCGGGGGGGACGATCGTTTCCATGACCTTTGTCCATTCGTCAGCCTCGGTTCTATCCGTGGCCTCCTTCCCGAAGTGAACATACTGGAACTGCTTGGGGCCATGCACGGTGCATTTGTCTGCATATGCGTGGGCCCAGTCAACCAGCGTGGCGCGTTTGGCCATTTCCCGCACCCCATGACGATCACTGGGGATGGCAGCGTTCAATGTCCTCGATTGATCACCCTGCTCCTTACTCACCTGGTCCGAGTTCCTCGCCTTGTTAGCGTAGCTGGCCACAATCGGCTCGAAATTTTTCTCTCGAGCTGCGATGTGGTGAAGTACGAACCTGTCGGGCCGGGTGAACGCCTCGTCGAGGGGAATCGATCCTCTCTTCGGTTCCGTGTCATCTCCATAGTAGTTGGGATTCCGCTCATCGGGCTCCTCAAGTCCGCCATGCACCGGATCCTTCGATTCCGTGGCGCCAGCTCGGACGACCCTGTGTCGGGACGATCTCCGCTGAGCTTTCCATGCCTCAAGCGTCTGGAAGGTCTCCTGCGAGTCGGTGTCATAATACTCGCCGTCGGGGGTAATGGTATACCCCTCGACGGAGATCCCCGTGTCTCCGGCGGAAGTGCGGGCATCGGGGTCCACCTCATCGAACTCCGAGAGATCCTCCTTTGTCGGAGGCCCCCCCGATGCAGTGCTCCCCCCTACTTCCATTGGCGCGTCAGGTTGGGTATCGACGCCTGATGCAGCAACATCCATCCTGTCAGGGGTCGCCACGAGGTCTTCGGCGTTCTCCACGTCAGCGCCTCTGGGACCAGCCGGTCTGGCCATGGTGGTGGGGTCGGTCGGTTCTGCCGGCTTGTTCTGATAGTTCAATCGGGCAAATGATACTTCAGCTATCCCGGCGTCCACCTCCATGTCATCACCATCCTTTTCTTCGACTGTGGGGAGCGTGGGGACGTCCTTCCTTTCAGTTCCCGCTGGCTTCTTCAGCTCCTCAGTCTTCTTCTTGGCCGCCGCTGCAGCCTTGCGAGATGCCTCAGGTGATGCGAGGCGCGGGAAGTTGCTCTCGTCCTTCCCGGGCGGAGTTAGCACAGACTTGGGCAATGGCCCTCCCCATCGGGGGGCCTTTGGCGGGTCAGCGGGCTCAGGAACCGGTGAACTTCCCCCGGAAGTGCGGACGCTCGGCGCCCGAGCGGGAGGTGCACCCTTGGTGGCCGTAGAGCCGGGATCCGGCGACTTGGCTGGCGTGCCGCCCTTTGCGGGCACGGATGGGACAGGGGCCTTGGGGACATTTCTAATGTCAATGGGCCCTTTCGCCTTGGCGGGCGATGCCTTCGGAGGCGAGATGGGGCGTTTCGGTGGCGACGTCGCCTTCGGCGCAGGACCTTTGGGCTCGGCCTGGCGGGCAGGAGTCTTTGCCACAGAGGGAGCCGCCGCCTGTGTGGGGGGCGTCACCGTAGGTGCCGCATCAGTCATCTCCACATCATGCGACTGACCAGAGCCGTCTGCCCCAGTGGCCTTCGCTGGCGGGGTGGTGGAGTAAGTTAGCGAATCATCCCATACCATGGTCTGGAGAATCTTTTCGGCCTTCACCTTCGCGTCCTCGTCGGGTGGGTACATAGTCTTTTTGTACAGCATCCCCAACGTTTTCGCAGCATTGGTAGCACTCATGACGCGGTGTAGCGTCCACGAGATATCCACCGCCGCGCTGGCGAGTGCCGGGAGCGCCACCGCAGTTCTGTATTTGTTCGCGGGGGCGCCGGAGCTGCCGACACAGTGGTCGCCCCAAAAGGCGAAATCTGCAGGAACCACGATCAGGTTCCTCTTCATCGCTGCCCTGATGAATGTCGTGATGGCACCGAGCATGTTGGTATTGCGAGTGGGCTGAAACCATGATGCAACCGAGATGAGGATCACCACATTCGATCCAGCCCTCCTCACGGACTCAAGCCTTTCCAGGGTGGTGTGGATGAGGGTCTGCGCGTTGCTCTTGACGACCGACACCTTCTTCTTCTCATCCCAATCGGCCAGATCATGGAGACGGGTCGCAAAAATGCAGGTGTCGTACACCATGGCCCCTCTCCCAACCGCTTTTTCGCGGTCATGAGCGAGCCGTGTGGCCTCTTCGATCATGTTGGCGATGGGGATGTGGTAATCACCCTCCTCATACGGGCAATGAAAATGGATCTTCGGAGTGGATCCCTTTCGCGGTCCGCTGTCAGTGGACCGGAGAATGTCCAGTTGCGCACCAAGCTCATCCTCTGTGATATAAGAGCCCTTCTTGCTCTTCCCGCGCGACGCAAAGCAGAGGTCGTAGAAGACAAGGACTTGGGCATTGGCCTTAATCGTCGGCTCCTCCAAGTACGTGGGAGGTCCCCAACCCGCTGCTATTGCGGCGAGGATTCCGGTGACACCGGTAGTGCTCATAGGCAGGAGGCCCTTCAACACCGACGGTATAGTCGGAACATCAGAGTCAATGCATGCGAGAGCAAACTCCGGGAACACGGTCAGGATCACGTTCCTGAACATTTGGTTTCCCCAACCGATCCACTCTTTTTCGAGGGCGTTCTGGTCGTACGTAGTCAGGTGAGAGGTCTTGGGCCTACTCAGCCTAGGGAGCATCTCACTCTCGGGGTTCGCGATCCACTCTTCTTTGTACCTCCCGATCATCTTCTCGATGTCCAGAAACATAGTAGACGGCGCCAGATGTTCATCCATGATGTAACCCGGGTATTTCGGGTATTCATTTTCGTGCGCAAACGGGATCGACGATCCAGCCTCTTGCACCTTCATAGCATACGTGTTGCTAACGAGGCGATGCCTGGCGAACTCCGGGCTGAACCCGCCGGTCTTTGTGGGGGTGCTAGGAGCAGCCAATCGCTCCAGCTCGCGCTTGGTCGCGCCGATCTCCCCGATAGCGTTAGGCTGGAAGAAGGCACGCTTCCTCCAGGAGAGCGATGGAGAGCAGGGGTTAACCTCAATGTAAGGGTTGAACCGTTGCAACTCCACATCTCCATTTGCGTAACAAGTGGAGAATCCCTCACCACCCGTGATCTTCTCCAGGTCGTGAGAAAACTTGATGGCGAGAGCAAAGATGGGTGCCCGAGCCAGCATGAGGCGCCGCGTCTTATCTCCGCGGGGGTTGTCACCGCTGGCCGCGTCCACAGGCAGCATGAAGGAAAGGTGAGCCCATACTCCTTGGCCATAGTGCGCCCACGAGGTGTATCCGAGCGCTTGGCTGTAGACCAGCGATGTCCAAATCCCGATTTTGTCCTCGGACTCTGAACTCACCACTTCTTCGTGGGCGAGGGAGGCCCAGAGGGAGAACTGGCTCAGTCCATGTGCCCAGAGCTTGTTCTCAATGCTCCCCTGCTGCCAATGGTTCCAATTAGGGGAATCGGCGTCAATGACGGACGAGAGAGAGGGCACGATCCAATATCCTTCGCCCGCCGTGATGCCGCAGTCGTGAGTCATGTTGGTCACCCCGGGAGTGGCGAGCCTCTCAACCTTGTCCCACAGGAAGAATTGGTCAAGCACGGTCGCAACCTTCAGTTCGGAGGTCATGTGCTCCGCAAATGCACCAAAACCGCCATACGCCTCCATGGACGGCAGATGATCGATCGATCTGCCAGTGGTCCTATCCTGACACATGTCGATGATTTCCTCCAAGGTTCTATCCTTGATGAGGGAAATGCCATCAACCACGATCTCTGGAGGAACGAACATAGCAAGAGGGCGCATCTGTAGCCACTTTCTCACTATGGAGGGCTCGTACTGGGTGAAGCTGCTGATGCCTCCCGTGTTTTGGGAGCGGCGCGGATCAGCCATGTCATAGCAGTCAGTTGTGAAGCCGACGTAGCTCCTGTACTGGTTCTGCTTGACCGCCATGTATTCAGTCCTCCAGTTCTTCTTCAACTCCCCGTCGGAGTTCGTGATGGACGAGGACCAACCTCCTCCGGATGGTCGACAGCAGGGATGTACTGCCGGGTCGACATCCGTCGCCTCATCAAGCCCGAGCGGCGCGATGTGGGCGTGGGGGAGGTAGTGGGTGGCAGAGCCTCGGATGGGGATCGCATCGCACAGGATTGCCGCGGCGGTCAGGGCATTGTGCTCAGTGGCGATGAAACCAGAATCCTTGAGCAGGGCGATTATGTTGGCCGCCCTTCCTCTTCGGTAGTTTAGGACCTTGGTCCTAACATCAGCAGGGAAGGAATCATATCCCTCGCATTTAACGAGACCATTGATCATAGTCTCCACCTGCTCGCCGGTGATCACGTCGCTCAAACGGGCAGCCTTTAAAGCCGCGCGACCGTTGAGCTTGGAAACCCAGCTGTTAAAGCTGTTCTGCATGATGTTGGCCACGGCCTTCACGCGGCCAGTGACAGGGTAGGGGAACCGCAGCGATGATGCGCTGGGAGGTGTGGGGAGGCTTTTCTCAGCCCCAGCCCTGGTGATTGATCCGCTCTCCACGGAAGCCATATCACGGAGCCCGCGTAGGAGAAGCGGAGGTTAGAGGTGGTCCAAGGCAGCCGCCGGCGGCGGTGCAGGAGGGCGATGGAGATCGCCGGTTGCCGCACCGCAGCGGTGCGTGAGGGTGATGAAGATCACCAGCAGCCGATCAGCCGCCGAGGCCGGGGTGGAAAGTCCGTCTAGGACACGTCACCCGGGCCAATGAATGATGCAGCAGCGGCCCAAATCGCAAGGCGGGGCGGCTAAGTGCAACACTCAGACTCACACAAATAGTGGGACTGAGGAGCTCAATAGGAATCAAAGGATGAATCGTACATAGCTCCGTGATCGACAATACCATCAAGGACAAACAAAGAACAAGGCCCTGAGTGTAGGGGAGTCCCATATGGTCTGGAAGTGGTTGGAAGTGTGCATCGCATGCCGATGTGGACTTCCGAGGAAGTCGCGTTCAGCTGAGAGAGAGCCAAAAAGCGACATGTAAACGCTTTGGGGCATTCCGCACAACATGGCGATCACCGAGAGAGCCAAGGTCAGACATGGATCGACCACATTCAACCGAAAATTTCATTGAACATCTTTTCCCATGCAGCATCGTGAAAAGAGAAGTTGTTCTTCCCGTTTCGAAGCGAAATAGAGCAGGGCACCTGGCGTAATCGATCATTAGTCCGTTTGTTCACGGCAACGTTAATGACAGTGGCGTGTCCGTAAGCTCCAATCTGACAACTGCAGAGATTAAATCTGTATAGGTCATGGTCATCAATAAATTGGCGGATTCTCTGAATACAGAGTCCGGGTAGGTCGCCACCAAAACCGATAACAATGTCAAATTCGTGAAGTACAGCATTCAGGGCAAAGGCAAGTGTAGAGGCAGTAAGCGCGTCGCACTTTTGTCGGAACCTCCTGATCTTGGACCAATCCCTTTTGCAGGAATCCGGGCATGAAGGAAAAATATTGAACACAGCAAAGTTATCTCTTTTTCCTTTTAATCCGGGATACGTAGAGATCCCTCCGGTGTCTCCATCATCGAGATCGATTTTAACAACTCTGTGCCCGCGCTGAGGGGGCAGGAGTGGTAATACGGATGAGTCAATGACGACGGTCAGGCGGTCATTCTCAGACGCCCTAATTTCGGTGATTGAAATCTTGCAATCCGAGATGTTGGCGTCATTGATGAAGGAGTTGAACTTCGAGTCATGATCGGATTCAATGCGAACCCCCCTGATTGGTGGAAGAGCAGGAGCGGCAGGGGGAAGATGCACGGGTTGGGTGGGATGTGAGAGATATGATTGCAGAAACCCCTGCTTGAACATCCCAAGGGTGTGGAGATTCTTGCTCCATACGGTCTTGTCGACGCACGCCTTTGTGAGGATGTCGGCTCCCTGATAGTCCGAAGGGCATGCAACGAAACGGAATATCTTGTCGTTGTATCGCTCATTGAGCCACGCGATGTCAACCCGTTGGGTACGCGACATGTATCGCATATTCGGGTTATTTCCGGTGACGATTATTCTGCATGCGGCTTCATTGTCCTCAAGGACGCTGATTGGTTGTGGGATCGAAGCGTCATATTTTATCTTGCACTTGCATACGATCGAGTCAGAAGAACCGCGACCGATGGCAAAGTGCCAGAGAGCGGCGAGCATCATGGCCTCTTTGGAAATGCCGTGATCAAGGGCGACAATTTCGGCCTCGGGAGTGGACTTCGATACGGAAGTTTGCTTTTTGCTCACGGCGGTGATGGGCATGTAGGTGCGAGGGCCAACGAGACATACGAGGACCCCGGATGTGCTTTTTGCGTCGGTTCGATCACCGGCGAGATCAGCATCGCAGTAGGTGACGACTTCGATCATGTCAGATCGATCGCCAACCCATCCATAGAGGTGCAATTCAATGGTGGAGTTGATGTACGACACGAGCCTATGAAGCTTCTTATCGCACAATTGGTTCCACTTGGTGATTCTGCTGGCCAGCGCTTGCACCGGTCGGATTAAATCATAGCGGCCCATTCGAGCACCATATAAGATTTTCATCAAGACCTGTGCAGCCGCGTCGCCTAGGACGCCAGGTTTGGCAGAGATGACTTCGATGTCTTCTTTTTGGTCAACAAGCCTGTCAAACTCCGGGTTTACCGGGTTCTCGTCAAATTCAGGCTTGCTTTCGTCGAGGAACGGAGTCTCAACAGTCTGAAGGGCCTTGGGAAACTTTGATTGGCAAAGCTCGAGGTAGCGCTCAACGCATGCTTGCATGAAGCAAGATTCGTTATATTTGATGAGGTTGATCTTAGCCTTGCCGCGACATGCGTCGGCAGCAGGCCTTCGGTCAGGCCCAAATCGCATCTCCGGTATAGGCTTTGAGGGAGGATGTCCAACCGTCCACGCAGTCCTCGGGTCGAAAGGCCCATCCACGGTGGCTGATCTGAATTCGTGTTCGCATCCGAGATATCTCTTGAGAGGACGGGGCTCCTCCATATTGATAACGGAGCCTATGAGTCTCCATCCTTCGGCGAGGTTAGCCGATGGGCCGCTTTGCTTGAAATCGTCAACATAGACAACGAGAAAGGTCTCAAGTGCAGGGTGACGAAAAACACTGGGCCAGTCAGGGATGGGTACAAATCCAACCTTTTTAAGTTGGGTCTCGCAGTGCTGCTCCCAGAAACCTCCAGCGTCAGGATGTCCATAAAGGGCAAGAACAAGGGGGCATACAGGGTCTTGCATGCCCTCCCATTCCTTTGGCCATTGGTCATGGGGAAGGCGTATCCAGGTCTTGGTTCCGCCGAGCAACGCCTGAGTATACGCGGATTCCCCGTCGCTGACTTCAAGCGAGTTTCCTGGCAAAAGCCCGTACGCATCAGCAACCTTTCCCGCCGCCATGGTGGCAGGGCACGAAGTGATTTCGGAAAATAGAGCCCAGGCATTGGACTCGTCCCTAACGTGACATCCCTCGAAGACGACACGGCCCTTGAACTTCCTGTTCGGATCACCCTCTGCAAGCTCGTGATTCTTTTCGACGCATATGTCAAAGACACGACCGACATGAACCTTGGCCCCTTCTCGTTTAGCCTCAGCAGCGACGTCACGCCACTCACGCACCTTGGATTGGTCCCAGCAGCCGAGATCCCTAAGCTTCTTCCACTCCTTTTCTAGGGCGGCGAAGCTTGGGATCGAGCTTTGCCTCCTTTCGAGGCACAGGGCGTGCGACACAGGCACTGAACGGAGGGAGCCCGAGAAAAGGGCTGTGACCGGACTCATCAGCCCCACGAGGCATGGTAAACCACTCGGTGCTTCCGGTGGAGGACCACATATGTGATGGGAAAGTAGCGGATGCAGCGGGGGCACCTTTGTCGGTGCTACCGAATCCTTGCCCCCCTCTTTCGGAGGCATGCGGCTTCTGTACGCAAATGATGGGCTCAAGAATAGAGACGCGTTCAAGAATGAGCTGCGCGATTTTGTCTCCGTTCTTGATGATGAAGTCATTGCTTGAATGGTTGAAGACTACAATCTTGACCTCTCCGGTATAGTCAGGGTCAATGACACCGGCACCAATGTCAATCATGTGCTTGGCCGCAAGGCCAGAGCGGGGAGCTATTCTTCCGTAGACTCCTTTGGGAAGCGTGATGGCCAAGCCGGTCCCGATGGTGGCTTTGTCGCCAGCGGGAACTGTGAGATCATGGGCCGATTGGAAATCCAGACCAACACTTTCAGGAGTCCCGCGATTTGGGACAGCGACTCCTTCCCAAAGAGGGTGGATGTAGAGTGCATGGGGGTCTCTTCTCCACGTATTGCGGCTGTTGGGCTCGGCAACAGCAACAGGAATCGTGGATCTCTCAGTCCTCCCTTTGTACCAGGATTTGATGATGACCTGGCACATCTGCTTCGGGTAGAGGGCGGTGAGCGGAGTGAGGGACCCCTCAATCCTGGCGTGTACGAATCCCTTTTCGTGATGACATGTTCGGCCCCCGAGCGCGGCGGCAAGATCAGGTGAGTTCGTGGCGATCCTCCACTGCTTTCGGATGGGCACCCCGTTCTTGTCCTTCATTCCGAAGTCGCATCCGTCAATATTAACAGTGAGAATCTCAGGATCGTCGAGAAACTTTTTCATGAAGGGTTGAGACCATCCAAGGCAATGACGTGGCCATTCATAGGCAATTCGTCCGCCACCCTTTCGCACTTCACGAGAAACTCGAATGAAGGCCGCGAACATGACCTGGGACTGTCTCCGAGCGTCATTAAGCTCAGCGGCGAACTCGGGTCCGTACTGAGAGAGGTTAACGTATTGCCAAGTACTCCAAGGCCCACAGGGAATAGAAGACCAAAGATCGCACTTAGGATTCTTCCTAACGATCTCAATCAGCCTCCTAACATCTTTGCCTTTAAGGATATCAAAGGAGTCCTTGTGCACACGTATGGCATCTCCACCAAATTCAAACATAGTGGCGGAGAGTGAGGAATCGGCTTCGCATGCAAACTCAATTAATAGTGATTTATTGGATGTGGCTGGTGCGCCAGGGTGATCGTCGCCAGGTTTGGAGCGAGACTTCTCAACCTCTAGCTCCCTCTCAGTGCTGACATAGATCCTTCGCGCGGTGAGCGACATGGCACGCCAATCGTCGGACGAGATGGAGTTGGGTTTCCCCGTCCCGGTGTAGGGACGCTCTTTGCGCTTGGAGGACTGCGGATAATCAATGTCTTCCTTGCTTCCCGACACAACGTCCTCGCCGAGCGGCTTCTTGGGAGATGGACGCCTCCTTTTGGGCGCGCAGCCCTTGTCGAAAAGGATGGTAACCCCGGTCCAGAATTTGTGGGTTCTGACCCGATGGCCGCTGGCATACACATCACGGGAGTCGCGATAGACCTCGTCTCTGGAGTCGAGGAAGCTGCAATGAGTGATTCTGATATCGTCGAGATCAGCTTGGACCGGCCCCCCTGAAGGTAGAGGACGGGTGTCATCTCCAAAGAAGTCCTTTCTCGCCTTGACGTGGAATCGATGCCAGGACTTTTCTTCTTCGAAACGCACCCAGTAGTCATCCCTTTTGTCAGGGGAAGATTCATCGGAGATGTGAATATCAATGACGTCAGCCTCAGGAATACTGTCAGACTCAGCATTCTTTCGCCGATCTTGACGATCACCCTCATCGCCCCCATGGTCAAAGCGTCCCTCGTCAAAGCTGAAGGATCCGTCTTCACGGGGCAGGAATTTTTCGCTGGGGAGATCAGGGTTAGAGAGGCGATCATGCTTATATGATGCGATTTCTCGGGTTCGAGCCTCATATGCTTTCAGCAGAGGGAACACAAACGGCTCTTCAGCATCGTGGTAGATCTGTTTCACCTGGTGAATACTGGGTCTCACAACCCCAGCCTGAAAATGCTCGAGGTCAGCAACATAGTAGTCACCTTTCCATTTCCCTCCAGGTTCGAACCGATACCCGAGGAAAACACCAGGTTTGGCTACGGGTGCGAACTTGGGAGCCTTATAGTGATCGTGCTCTTCGCCAGGAACAGCGGGAGCGATACTAGATTCTTCCTCATCGAGGTCAGCGAGGGGGTCGTAGTCACAGTCACGCAGAGCTTCCTCGATTTCTGCTGGCGACATGGGTTCATAGTCATCGTCAGAAAGAGATGCGTCTTCTCTTTCGGTTTCGCCCCATTTCTCAAGAGCGTGGATGTCGACCTGAAAATAGGTTTCGCCGATCCAATCTTGCGATTGATCATCTCTAGGATCATTCAGGTTCCTCCACGTGGCTGACTGAACAGAGTCATTCTCACCGTTGAGATATTTAATGATGGTTAGAGTTTCGTCAGCGAGGAATTGAACGTCGATAGGGCAGTTGGATCCCCTTGGGTCGAAGAGCTTCTTCCTGGGTGTCCGGTGTATGCGGATAACACACTCGTTCTCTTCGTCTTTGCTCCAATAGTCATCGTCGGCAGGCTTATTTCGATCTTCGGGGGCGTTTTTGATCCCCCCCTTTTCAACTCGACGCGGCTTGGGAGCGACGGGGAAGAAATCAACCAAGCAACCGAAGGGAAGGAGCTTGCCGTTGAAAGGAAGGGGGGCGTGTCTTTTAGACCACGCGCTTCCACCTCCCCGATTCTCAATGTTTCTAGCAACGGCAAAGTATTTGTGGCGTAGGGCCACCATCGGGCTTCTAACCCGGCTTGACGTAGAAGCACACGTGCACCATGAAGGACTAATTTGACTTTGTTTTCAATGATGCCGTTTGTCTTTGGCATTCCAGGAGTAGACCATTCATGTATCCAGCGCAGTTCCTTGCAGGCACTGACAAGTTCTTTAGCTTGATCAGTGTGCATCATCTTGATGTCATTCTGAGGCCCTGCGAAGCGGTTGAAGGCATCAACGGTGTTAGCGTCGGAGCGGCTCATGACAGGCATGACATCAATCCACGAAGTGGCGAGATCATAGAACACGATGGCGTCGGCTTCGCCGTTGATCCCCCTGTCACGTAGCCCTCGCAGAACCATCGTGTCGGCGGTGACGAGGTCGCCAAAGTCTTCGGCCCCGTGACCAGCCGCGCCTTTCTTCCGGAACAGTCTAACATTCTCCATCTTGGCACGCTGGCAGTGCGAGCAAAAAGGGTTCTTGGGAAGATGAGTCATCATATGGCGGAGAGTCAAGGCATCAGCTTTCCAGTCTTCGGCGCTACGCAGAGGGCCGTGGCCTTCAAGTTCGACGGTTTCCTCAATTGGATCAGAGGCAGGAGGATCTGGGTCGGGCGAACTAGAATGACCTTCGGGAACAGAAGCAATGCCCTCTGTCCCCTTTTTGACGACATCTCCGGAAAGAGCAGAAGGAGCAGGAACAGCAGGGATGTCAGGGTACTGATTGGTCGCCGGAGAACTGAAATTGCAACGTGAGGCAGGTAAGTATGGGACATTGTTCAGCACGTCGAGCACAATTTCTTTGCCATTAGGTCCTTGAAGGACAGGAAGCTCACCCGCGGGCCAGGTGAACGTGTAACCTTGCTCCATACAGCGTTTGCCGATTGAGATGAGCGATGGCGTGTTCTGCATGACGTGGGCATCAATCACCTCGTCGATGTCCTGCATGTCAGCAGCAATGCTCCCGAGGGTCGATGCCGTGCCGTTGGCGGTCTGCAGGGCATGGGTACGTCCGGTTTTCTTCACCAGACTCTGTTCACCGGCACTAAGCTCGTTCAGTCCAACAAGGTCGATGGGGCAGCCTGTATCAGCAAGCCATCGGATTGATCGTTCGTGCCCTGGAGCCGATGGAGTGGAGGACATGCGCGATGCTCTATACATCATGCGCCGCCGAATTGGTTTGGACTCGAGGTATTCGCCCTCCTGATCAATTGCGACCTGCTCCTGCATGGAGAGTGCTCGGAGAATGGCCTTCTCACTTTGCCGCTCAATGGTGATCTTTGAAGCGTTCTTGAACTCCCCAGAGTGAGTATATGATGGATTCCTGGATTTCTGGGAAACATGAGAGATCTGTTTCATAAGATTATTATCGGAAACGACGATATACTCAATCATGGCGGAGTCATTGATCTGAACTGTTGGGCTGCTGTCGTCATTGTAGACGTTCGGTCGCATGGAGGCATTCCACGCGGCACGCTTAACAGGGTCAGTGTATGACCAAAAGGTAGTCTCTACGTCTCCGGTAAAACCGATAGGGCAGAACATCCTATTCCGCGAAGTGTGAGAAGTGATTGGAAGGTCCTGGATAACTCGTCCATCACGGATGGAAACGGTCCGCCTCCATGCCACATGCCGTAACTCGGGGCCCCCACCAGTGGGTCCCTGAAACATGCAAGCCCGGCGGTCGGTTCTAGACCACACTTGTGCATCAGCAGGGGGAAAGCGGCCGGGTGTCCTGTCAGAAAGGGCACCCGTCTGATCATCAGGTTCGCATTTTGTCGCTGGGCATGCGATGGAGACCCCCGGCGAGACCTGTGGGTAACGGCCCGCCCCTCTCAGAAACCCTCGTCAACCCCAGGTGCGGGACTGTCAATCCGCCCATCAGGATAGGGATTCGACGAGTCGCCCCCCTGCTCAGTAGCAGGGGCACCGGGCTTCCTAGGAAGCGGAGCTAGGTCAGGAGGGGGCTTCTCATGCTTGTACGTGCACTTGGGACGTGTGCATTTGCCGGCGTTTAGCCATTCTTGGCAGTACCCAGGATATATGGGACCGTCGTTATCACGGGGAGAATTCGGCTTCTCCTCATGGTGCGCAAAACGGCAGTCAGAGCCGCGCCTACACTGCCCCTTTTGCCAATCATGACAAACTCCAGGGGTGGCAGGATGCTCATGGCGGCGATCTCTTCCTGGAGAAGGGCGCTCCCTGCTATTCCGCCTGGGGTCGTCAGATCGCGTTTTTCCGCGATCGCGATCACTTGATCTCGCGTCCTCCGTCTTGCGAGTATCCCCAAACGGCGAAGGACGGCGCACCCCAGGAGCGGCGGCATTGGGGTTGCGATCAGCATGTGGAGATCGGGAGTACATTCGTTCCTTTATCTCGGAGACATTGTACCTCGTCCTCCACCTCGACACAGCGTTACGAGCGGCCCTCATGATCCAGTCGTAATTTTGCACGTCTGGATTGCGGTCCCAGTGTTGCACATCAGGCATCAAGCATGGTGAGTGCCGAACTTGCTCAAAGAAAACATGCTGAAGAACATGATGATCAATCGGTGCGGTGATTCCGCCCAGGAGTCCTTCCCATTTGTCAAGGAATTTCTCAAGCTGAGGCTCGCCAGACCCGGCAGCTCTGCCGAGGGATAGGCGAAGAAGTTCATTCGTACGGATAGACTGACTCCCGACTTCATCAGGACGAAGATACTCAATGAGACAGAACAGGATCTGACGGCTTTTCAGCCTCGTCCCCCTTTTTACCTGAGCCTCTTCAGTCAGCCTGCTGATCTTGGCAACTATTGGTTTCGATGTGATGCACTTTCTCAGCGCAGCATTGAACCTATTGTCAAGGATCGGGTAGAGGCACTCCTCATCAAGTTCCTCTATTGCGCTGGCGTTCTCGACACTCATGACCCAAGACATGGCATATGGCGAGTCATAGCTGAATGCGTTGCTCACAATTTCTCTCGTGGAAATGATCCAGTCTCGCAACTCATGCGGTGCAGGCTCTTTTTCGAGCTCAATGTTAGCGCACTTGTTCGCCTCGGACGGCAACGAGGTTAAGGGTGGTCGAGTAGCCTGTCCAAAAACGTGAGGAGGTAAAACGCCATCTCGGCCAATGGATATGGCACATAGAGAGCAACTCCCGGATGATGGCGGGCAGCACGCGGCACATAATGAAGTGCGGCACAACGAACATGTTTGGAAGCATGGGGGCGTCCCGGGAATGCTGGTCTTGACATTGATGTTGCATCGAGGGCAGACCCTCTCCTCAGCGGAGGATCGGCGGAGATCGGGAGCTCCAATACCGCCGACACCACTGGCGCCATGCACACCCTTATCGAGTCCTGGTGGAAGAGAGAAGCCATTCGAACCGCCAGAGTTATTCTGTGCTCCCTGGTGATGCTGTGAATTCTGCTGATTTGTCACAGCAGCGTCAGATCCATATCTCCCGCGAATGATTCCCTGAGATGTTCCATGCTCGACCTGACCGGTGAAAACCCCCCCCGTAGGGGAACACCCAGGATATGTGTTGATGGTCCCCCTCGGAACTGCTCGTCCGACTACGGGCGAAGACATTGCCCTTGGTGGCATTGGCCCGGCAGCTCCGGCGTGGGAACAGAAACCAGAATTCCCTTGGTGCGGTTCAGGACTCCGATGTGACGGATCTCCACGTGATGGCCCGGATCCAGGATCAGGAGCAGTGCCATCCCGCTGATTATGATCAGGAATGCAATCAGGTCCTCCAGGCCCCGCACTGGGGCCGCGATGCTTAGTTTTCCCGTCGGGATCAGCTCTCAGACAACCGAGGCAAATAGGTCGAACACTCGACCCAAAACGACGTACATCGTCAGGCGAAGCGATGTGTTGATCGCAGTACTCGTCCTTGCATATGAGACACCCACAAGTCCGTGTCTCCCCCCTCTTCCTCTGCATGCGCGGCATCTAGGAAACTGATCGCTGCACTTGAAACACGAGTTACAGTCATGGTCAAAGCAGTCTTCGCAGACTGACTTGCCGCAGCTTCGGCATGGATAGCGAGGTTCCCGATGCTGTGGATGCCCGGGCTCCTCATGAGCACACCTGGCCCGGTTATCAGGGGCAGCGCCGGCAGCCCGAGCAATGGCCCTCGTTCTAGAGGGATCCCTGCCGAAGATGGGGGCTGATGGTGATGGTGGGGGTGGCCCCGAAGGAGGTGGAGGTGGAGGAGGCCTCGCCGAGCTGACGGTGCGAGCATCACGAGGAGGAGAACCTCTAGGAGCCCTTCCCTGGGTTAAGGGATCAGTGTCTCCAGATTTCTCCCATGATCCCGTTCCGGCGGTCGAAGCAGCGCCAGCACTTGAAGATCCGCAGGCAGCAAGAGGTTGCTCCCTCAACTCAGCGATCTGCATGTTGATCTCATTGACCCTCAGCACAAGCTTCATAAACTGCTCTTGCATGTCCCTCGGGTTGGGGCCTAAGCTTTTGTCATGAAGGTCCTTGACACATCTAGCAATGCGGGACAATTGAAGCTTGAATTCTTCCTGTTTCTGTGAGTTCTCATTGAGGGCTCCGGATACCTTATTACTGAACTGCTTCAGGTCGGTCGCAGGAACGAGATGCTGGATATACGTCTCGACGTTCCCACGGATGGTTCTTTCTCTTGAGATGGTTCCCTCAATGTCGATGACACTGCGAGAGTTCGCCTCAACTTCGTCTTTGATTTTCCGAACCTCAGCCTCAAGGGCCCCGATCTCAGAAAACCTAAGAAGCTGGACCTTGGCGTTCTCAAGTGATTCGGCCTGCTCGCGAAGTTCAGCAGCGGATATGACGATCGAGTTAGATCTCTCATCATACATCTTGAAACGCTCATTCATCTCCTTCTCGCTTCGGGCAACCCACTCGTGGAAATCACGGAACTTAGCCTCGTGTTTTGAGAGAGTTCCGGCAACGGCAGAGAAGGATGATTCAACTTTCTTCTCGAAGGCGTCAACACGGTTATTGATCTTCTTGATCTCACCGACGCAAGCGTTGATATCATCCCTACATGAACGAATCTCAGCTCTGCATCCCTGGATTTCGGCCTTGCACCCCTTGACCTCGTTATGGATCGCGAGAAGCAGTCGTTGAAGCTCAGATGCAACAGGATGGCCGCCACTTGTGGAAGCAGACGGAGCAGGACGACTATCAGCGTCATGATCTCCGCGGCTATTCTCTTCCCTGTCGGGAGTGCAGCCCGGAGTTCCGATTTGAAAGAATGCGGGGACAACGGAGTCGTTGACCGGTTGATTCGAAGGAAGCCCTCCATATCCAGGGGCAACAGTGCTAAGACCAGGTCTCCGATTCCTAGGCGTAGAGTTAATCCCGTCATCAGTCTCCTTCTCAGACATCGGGGCATTGGAGCTGAGCCCAGACCCCGCAGAGTGTATAGGAACGTCAATAGGATCGTGATGAGCTGGGGGATTAGATCGCAGTCGTAGAGCAGCTTCACGTCTCTCGGGTGACTCAGAGCTCCTCTTTGTGGCTCGTGAGTCAGTGCCGGTTTGTCCCGACACATTATCAAATGATGATGATCCGCGAAGTTGAGCTTGATCTGAATTAGGTTGAGTGAGATCAAGCCGTTGAGCAACGTCACCATTGAGTGGCTTAGGGGAAAGTACTTTGGCAACGCGGCTCGGCGGGAGCGATGTAGTTCGTCTCTCTGGTGTGACCTCGGCCTCATCGATTACATCAAGGATTCCAGGAATGGTTTCATCATCTTCATTTCCTCTCCTGGGTGGCTGATGGAAGGGGATGTCGAGGAGGTCAAATGGAGTAGAGCCAATACCAGGTGTATCCTGCTCGGATCCATCACTGGTACGGTGGCTGGACTGCTCCTCGAGGTCGATGACGTCGGGGGCGGACTCTTTTCGAGTCTGACGCCGATTGAACGCCGCGAAGAGACCGGCATGGCTTCTTGACGAAGAGGAGGAAGGATTTGGGCCTGCTGTTTCGCGGCCCGCATCCGATCGATTAGTACCTGATGTCCGATTTGGCGGATTTGAGCCCGCGTTGTAGCGGTTCGCATCACGACCTCGGGTACCTGAGGAAAGCGGTGGATTCGGACCAGCGTTGTAGCGGTCCGCATTCCGGTCGCGTGTACCTGACAGGTGAGATGATACTGCATCAGGGATGAAGTCCATATCCGCTGGACTGGGGTGATCGTGAATGATGTCAACGTCGGATGAACCTGAGACGGGAGGAAGGCCAGCTATTTGCGGCCAATCCTCAATCGCCCGTTTGCCCACCTCGGGTTGGGCCGAACCTGCAACATGAGAAGGGGAGAAATCTTCAATGGGGTCATTTTCTCCATCATGAGGAAAACCCTGAGTAGGCTCATGCGTAGGCAGGGCATCAAAAGATCTGTCAATTCGGGAAGGCTGAGACCTCCAATCAGCATCAAAAAGGGATTGAAAATCCAGATTCCCAACCGATATGGGGGCACCCGATTTAAAGTCGAGCCGACCGAAATCAGGCGGTGTAGCCTGCGATCCACTGCCGAGGAGCTGGTCAAACTGATCCCATGTAAGGGACCATGATTGAGCCGGCTCCGGATGAGCAGCATGATGGACAGCCCGGTCCTCGATCTGGAGCGCCACGAACGGAACAGTAGGCGAAATCGATGAGGGCACCTGATTTGGAGGAACCTCAGCCTCTTCTAGAGGGGGTCCGTCCTCGATCTGGAGCACTGCCGCCGGGATAGGGGCCTCCGCTTCCTCATCATACACAACCTGAGAAAGGATCCAATCGTCCGTGATCACCCCGGGATTGGGCTCTGCGCCCACCATCGGGGGAATGGGCCACAGCCGGCTGTCTAAGCCGGAAGCAGCAGGCGCGGCGTTGCCGCGAAGGGCGTTGGCCTCGTCGTCCACGAAGCCCGGCCCACGATGAGAAGCTCCGGGGGACGCCATTGCTCGTACAAGTAGGCGATGGGAGCAGGTAGCGGGTCTCGTCCCGCAACCGGATCACCAGCCCCAGCTTCTAGCTGTTACGGCTGATAACCTGCGGTTTTGGGCGAACACGAAGTAGCCCAGGGAAGCAAATGAGC